>PVLC010000089.1:295498-325042 GCA_004027655.1 Graphiurus murinus
TAAATAAGAGGAGCAGAAATTACCCACCCGTCCTTTACCATGCCAGGTGGCATGATGAAAAATGATCTCTCGGGGCTAACTTTAGAGCTGTCTGCCCTGTCACAACCATCTCTAGGAAGGAGCCTGTATCACCTCTCTTCCTCTGCATACCCTAACTCCTCATTTATCCCCAGCTCAGATAACCTCAACTGTCAGAAATCTTCTTGTTCAAAGATCTTCACACTTCGGTATTTTCCCACCTTGTCAGTACAAATGTTTGTTCATCAAAACCAGTGGATAAGTTGTTATAATTTTTTTATGTCTTGAGTTTCTTTTTCCTCTGGGCACAAGAGAGGGGGTGGGCTGGCTCTTCAAATTGGACTAGACCCAGTGTTTTTACATTAGGATGTGTGGTTTATGTGCTTTGTGAAAAAATCTATGCGGTAAAAGAACAACAACAAAAAAACTCAATAAGAAAAACTTTATACAACCCCCCCCCCAAACCAGTCACTGGTGGCAGGCTTTATGACTAAAGAATGGTATGAAAATATGGAAATTATAATAGAGGGGAAATACAGAAATTCAGTATTGTAATTGCAAAGGCTGAAAGATCTGCCAAATGTGTCCTTCTCAATATAACACTCCCAGTGGAGAGAGAATTAAACTTCAAATGTGAGAAAGCACTCTCAAACTATTTTTATTCATCTAATAACCTACATTCTGTGATATATTGATGTCACCATTCACTTGAAGAGATATTAAATGGTAATAGAACTGCATTCATTATAAACATCAGCACAAGATCAGCAAGCCAGGAAAGCTGGATTAGGGTCCAAATGGCTTAAACTTGCAGTATTTTTTTATTTACCGATGATTGTGTTGCCCACGAAATGATCTCCAAGTCCTTTCCATGAATTTATGCATATGCACATACTCATTCTAAAGAAGGGGAGAAGCTGAAGAAATTATATTCATTATTTATTCACTGGGTCAAAATGACTATCATTATTTAAAATTTTGAGCTGTTCCTAGCTAAACTTTAAATGTTAGTATCATAGTAGGTGATAGCAATTCTCAAATTAATACACAAGGGTCTTCTTTACCAAATTCACCAACTACTAAAGCTAAGGATTTGTTGAATTAGGATGTACTGTTTTTTTTAAAAATCATGCTTAGACAAAAATAACAAAATGCTTCAATTTTCATAGTCTTGAGTTTTCATTCCACATTCACAGTCTATGGAGTAATCTCTCTTTGGCTGAAATGCGGACTGTCACAGAGTAGCTATGTGACCTTGGGCAAGTTGCCTAACCTCTCTGTGTCTGTTTTCTCATATGTAAAATGAGTATAAGAAGAGTATATGCCTCATTAGGTTGGGGCGAAAATGAAAATATTTAATACATATAAACTGAATAGAATAAAGTCAGAGACATAATACACTTTCAGTAATGATGGCTGATTTCCTGGGACATTTTGTGGACAGGGTAACCGGATAGGTTAACACTTTTCTGTTGTACTTTCTGTACCTATCATAATTAAAGTCTAAAGAGAGTGCTGGTCCTTTAAATTTTCTCACTAACAGTACCCAACGCCAATTTTAACTACAAGTTAGGCACCAAAGTGTTCATATGCAATTTTCAAGAAAAGAAAATAATTTTATTGCTATTAAAAAAAAAAAAAAAACCAACCAAAGTCACACATTCAACAACTTCTGTTATCAAGACACTAAAACTATCTATAATGTAGAGGAAAATAAAAGATTCAGGAAAGATTCCTGACCTTTAAGGTTAACCACAAGGAAAGCAACCATCAAGGGCCTTTTTGCAACAGGTCCTGGGCAGCTCCCAGCGGAGGGCGGCAAGTGCAGGGCGCCAGGGAGCACTCCGTGGGTCCTGACTGCCCTCTTCATTAAATGCCATCTTCAGAGACCATATGAAGGTTTTCTTAATACAGATTACCTTGTCATATGCAGTCTTTATTTCTCTCTTCCTTTCATTTCTTTTCCTTTTCCTTTCCCCTTTCCCTTTCCTTCTCCGTCTCTCTCTTCCTCCCTTTCTTTCTCCCTCCTCTCCCTTCCCTTCCACCTCCCCTTCCCTCTCCTCCCCTTCCTTCTTTCTTTCCTTCCTTCCTTCCTTCCTTGCACACTCCACCACCGAGCTATACTCACAGCTCTCTTCCAAATTCTTAAATTTTGAAACAGGGTCTTGCTAAGTTGCCCAGGCTGGCCTCAAACTTGTGATCCTCCTGCTTCAGCCTCCCAAGTAATTGGAACTAAAGGCATGTGCCACCCTACCCAACATATGCAGTCTTTATCATATCATAAACAACAAAATAAAATACATGCCATGCATATGAGAAAGTATATATATACTCATTTTATAGTATCTTAAATTTTAGCATCATTCACCAATAAAAAGAAAACCTAAACCTAACTACCTTTCTTGTAATTACAATAACCGAGGTATAAATTTCCATGAGGTTCACAAGAAAATGATACTAAGCATGGAACAGTGGCTGAAGAATGTTTTTGCTGTTGTTGCTATTTCATTGTCTGTATATTTCAGAAGTAATATGTTCTTACTGTGAAAAGTAAACTTGAAAATGGAAGTAGAAAAAGAAAAAAGTGAATAATTAGCTGCTAGCCATCTTTATTCTTACTTCTTCTAGTGAGGTAATCAAATTAAACATCAGCAAAACAGTCTTCTGCAGGCTCATTAAAAGTACAATAGTATATACACATACATCTAAACGGTGTTTGCTGTTAGTTTTATACAAATGAGCTGAAATGTTCCTATGAAACTGATTTTGATTTTCTCACCTACTATAACATCATAGATATCCTTCAAGATGCTAGGATAGAGTTTTATTTCATCTAGTAGATTAATAAAATAATCTAATAAAATGAATTATTTTAATAATTGTATAATAACCTATATTATAGATGGCTCACAAATTATTTCCTAATATATTAAAATTTAGTTTTTCTCAAGTATTTTATAACCACAACAAAAATATCTAAATATACTGATATTTCCAAATGCAGAATTGTTGGGAGAAAGGAAATTTGTATTTTTATTAAATATTGCCAGGTTACTTCACCAATGAACATACTTGCTTCTACCATCTTTGCTGGAACTGGCTGCTATCACTACTTTGACTTTTGGTATTCTAATGAAAGAAAAGGACATTTCATTCTTTTTTTTCCCCAATGTGAAGTTTTAGTGTTGAGTCATAACTACCATTAAACAATATTTTATCTCATTTCTCTAAATCAGGGTTAGGGTTAGGATTAGGATTAGGGTTAGTATCTGATCCGTATCCAAGGGCTGATGATTCTTTGTTGATGTCTTATGCACTGTGAAATGCTTTTTGGGGTCCCTGGCTTTTGCCCTCTAGTCAGAAGAAGCATGCTCCCCCACTCGTGATAATTGAAGGTCTCAGCATTCATGCCTTAAATAGAAAGATTTTGATTTTTAAATGCACTTATTCAATTGACTAAACAACAAGGCTCCAGAAATCATCTCTAAGACAGTTTTTTTTTCAGTTTTGATAGATTTCCAAACATGATCAATAATAAAAAAAAGTGAGTGAGCATATATTACATCAACACAGCATAAATGCATCTCTAGGTTAAAATTAATTTAATCCCAGGAATGCTGAGAGCAGAGGGAAGTTATTCAAAGCCTAGGCATAGTACCTACTTTAATTTCAAAGTCAATAGGCAGCCTTTTTCATTCCATTCCAACTCCCTATTTATGACTTATGAACAGGTAAAGATAAAAAGAGTTGTTAAATATTTAAATATCTCTTTATTGTGCCAAAATTTCAAACAAAGCTGCTTCTTTGATTATTTCTTTTGATTATTACAGTATTTTGATTTACTTTGAGTTTTCTAACCCAAAATAGACAAATGCTTTTCCTAGAACTGCCTATTACTGGTGAAAGACATTCCTTCTTGTTAGGAAACAGGATTCTTAAGTATTTTTACCATTTTAATTCTCTTATACCAGTAACTATACAAATTACTTTTCTCCAGAAAAAAAAGGTACATTCTAATTGTTTTTAATACAGAGCAGTTTTTCTCAGTCTCAGAAGAGAAAAACACCAAGAATAGAAAAAGCAATAGAGAAGTTTAATTGAAATTCAATACCAAAAGCAAGAACTAATATAACAATTAGTTATCTCCACCTATTCTAAAAGTCAGGTTGATTGCAGCCTTATTTATAATAGTGATAACACAAGACACATAGAGACGTTCTTAGCAAAGAAACTGACCTTTATCAATTTATTCCAGGAGTAATTTTCTGGCTTTAATTAGAAGTCAATATTTCTTTCTGATGAATTCATAAATAATAATTAAAAAGCTACCAGCCATTCCCAGCTGGCTTCAAGGTTTCAGTTCTCTGTAACAGCAAAGGGGATGGTTTTAAAAAGGCAAAATGCCAGTCATGAGATCCATCTGACTATTGATAAAATACTGACGACAGCATTACAGGGAATCAATCAACAATGCAAAGAGCTGACCGAAAGACAAACATGGAAGCCTGCCCTCCTGTGCAGGACATGAGCTTTTGTGTTAAAATCACACGGCCTGACAAAAGCTTTCTGCATTGTCACAAGCTTCTAGCACATACCACCCCTATGAAAGTCCATTTTAGAATCTGACATAATTTGCGCTTAAAACTATTTGCAAAGTTTTAGTTGAAAGAGAAAAAGTTTATCACCTACAACTATGACCACTCTGTACCTTCTCCCAAAGAGAATATATTTTTCTAATCCCTAAAAATATGTCAACTGAATGATCTGTTTCCTAGGAGTTGGTGATTCAATTAATGGCTTATATTTCCATCTAGTTTTATTTCATTACCAGCTATTTCAGGTAGCTGTGTTTAATTATTCGAGTCCAAAAATGAGTTGAGAAATAAATCTCTCAACTAAGGATAATTGGTTTCCTTTTATGAATTTTAAAAAAATCGGTATAAATCACTAGATTAAATAACAAGCAATTGGTGGTATTCTTCCGATTATGGCCCCTCTAGCCCAAACTCCACTCTACAGAAGCAAGCTGAATTTGGGTTAATTTATTAATGCATCTGGTACAGCATATAATGAGGTTGTAGCTATTGAAGCCACTTAAGTTCATTTAAGTAATCAGAGTTCAGAGTCTTTAAAAAATTAAAGTAACTTTTAGCTAAAAGAATTCAAAATCAAAAATGTGAAGGAAGTAATCAGACAAGCCGTGACTGGGCAGCCCACACAAGTACTCGAGACAATCACTTGGCTTTGGGAAATTGCCTACCCCACCGCTGCTCCCTCCTGCCATCTACATTCAGGAGTGCTTATCTCTGCCCAGCACAATTGGAGAGCTGATGCAATCATCCTAAAGTGTAGGACCCAAAAAAAGAGGTCAGGAAGGCCCCTGCAGATTTCAACACTTTTCTTAAGCAGGGGGAATTGACTTTTGGTGACTAACTCGGCTTCCCTCCCCCCATCTCTAATATCTATAATCCAGCCCCAAAGCAAATGCAAATGTCTATTTCCATGATGAAATAAGAGTACTAAACAGGTTTATATTATTTGCTCCCAAGGAAGGTTACTGTTATTGACAATGTGATCTATTTCTGAACATGTAAATGACTCCTTAATATATTTTATTCAAAAAGAAAAATAGCAGCACATCAAAAACTTACATGTAAGTGCATCAAGCAAAGTCATGGAGAGATGAACATTTCAACTATTTTTCTTTCTCTTTTTATCAGTTCCAGATTTAAACATCTAATTAGCGTTTAAATCCTGATTATAATCCCAAGAACGTCATTCCAGGTCTCATCCTCCTGTATATTGTTCTTCGTAGGATTTAGGCAATTGTAATAATTATGTAATTATTTCTTAATATCTGTACACATCTAAGTACACATAAGCTCCCTGAGGTCATGGACTGTCTCTAGAGTATTACTGGTGTTATTGCCAGGGCCAAGCACAGTGTCTGACACACAGTAGGAACTCACTGAGTATTTTGTATATTCTCATGACACACACACTAAGTGCATAAAACATAAGTGCAAAAATTAAGAAAAAATTATAAATAACACTACCCACATCCAGAAAGAGATTATTGCTATCACCTCAGGAGCACTTCCTGTATATATATATTTTTCCTATTACAGCCCCTTCCTATCCCACAGAGGCAAATACTTTCCTGTTTTTAGAGCTTACAGTCTACATGTGCCTCTCTAGGGAATAATAATTAAACAACAACAAAAATACATAAATAATCCAAAATTATTCATCTCATATATAGGTGGAATAATTCATATAATCATTTGATGATATTTGAAATTATTTAAATATAATAGTTATTGTCAATAAGTAAGTCCTTCTCTATACCACACAATGTACTAAGTGTTCATTTTATTCAATATTCAAGACAACCCTGATATGTAGACACCATTATTTCTATCCTATACATAAAGAAATTGAGCAGCAAAGAAAATAAACCCATCATGAACTGGCTATTATTTGACCCATCAAACCATAAAGTTGGGCATGTACAGCAGCCCTCCATCATCAGAGTGAAGAGGTATATTCAAGATTGGGCTTGAATAGGCACTAAGGCACAAGTGAGGTATATGAAGATGTACCCCCAAAGCTCATGGTCCCCACCCATGCAACACTACCTGCTCTCTCCCAGCCTGCAGCCATGGCCTCTTGAGAAGTTCCCTACAATCAGTTGAATGAGGGGGCGCAGGGAACTTAGGTTGGGTTTACTGAGGTTTTTAGTGATATGCAGGAACTACCTGGAAGTGTGCAGCTGTGGCACTTCCTTGAAGGATGGTGGTGAAAGAAATTTTCCTCAGTGGGCAGAATTTAGGGACATATAATTGGTTGTTCATTTTTCTTGAAAAGAGAAATGATCAGGTATGCGATTACATACCATTTATGACCCATGGCTTAGTTGGATGTTCAGGGACTTGGAAGGAACACAATTGGGGAAACTGAAGACAAGATAATTTGAGGAAGAGGTATGTGTATGGTTGCCACTGAGTGGACTGTTTGTGACCCATGTGAATGGCTATTAAAGGATGACCTCAACAGTGATCACAGGAAGATTGTAATCGTAATTTAATAAATAACTGGTTAGGATGACTCAGTTGATGAACACCAGTCCACCTCTTTCCCAGGCACTCCTGCTACAACCAATGGAATTATGAATGAACTCAGGTATAAGAAGTGCAAGGCCCAAGAATGAAACTCACATTTCTGGCTTCCCAGACCATGCTCATAACTACCACCAAATAAAATACAAATGCCCAGTTAAATTTGAATTTCAGATAAATTGTGGACTCTTTTTACTATAACTATGTCCCAAATATTACATTGGACATTCTTATATATGTTCTTTATTTTTGACATTGATATTTAACTTGGACTTTGGTTGTTTTTTGTTTGTTTGTTTTTGTTGATACTGTTGCTACTGATTTTTTTGGTTAGTTGGTTGGTTTTGGATTTTTTGGAGCTAGGGATTGAACCCAGGGTCTCATGCATGCTAAGCACATGCTCTACCACTGAGCAACATCCCCTGCCCCAGATTCCTACATTTTTATTTGCTAAATCTAGCAACCCTACCATTACCCTATACTACCTTCTCCTCCATTATTATACCTTGCAATTGTCCAGTCAACTCTCATAGCACCTCATGGATTTCCTTTGTATAAGTTATCAAATTATAATAAATTGATTAACAGCTAAATTATTTTATTCTATTTTAAGTTCCTCAACTAGACAAAGTAAGTTCAAAGGTCAGGAAGCCTATCAGTTTTTGTTTGTCAATAAATATACTGCCTATCACACAAGTCTGGCATATATTTTCTACATGTATGTATAAACACACACACACAGTGCACTAGCTTAAAAGTTGTTAATAATTGCAACAGCCTAAATAATTGAAATTATTCATTCCCATCTTGGTTCATCCAAGTATCTCTCTACTTTCTCCTCTGCCCCCACATTATTTTTAACAAATCCCAGAAAACATTTTATTGCTTCTGCAAATATTTCAGCATACATTACTAAAATTGAACTATTTTTTAACAACACATTCAATTAAAAAAATTAACAATTCCTTAGTAGCATTAAATATCCATTCAGTGTTTAGTGTTTTCTGATTGCCTCATTAAATGTTTCACAGTTTATTTGTTTGATAAATATTTTCAAATACACAGATTTACTGATGAGCAATAAAATATCTGTAAAATTGAATAAATCCTCATAATATTTTCTCAGAATTAGCACATCAGACACTTACAATTTAGGGGACCAGTTAAAATGAACTTCAAATTCCATTTTATTATTATTATTATTATTATTATTATTATTATTATTATTGGATATTAGTAGAATATTGGAAGGGGGTTTGGAGAGAGAGATGAGAAGGCAAAAGGGAGCATCTGATGATGGAAACAATTCAAATAATCCTTTGTTCATATGTGAAGTTGTTTTTATCAATACTAATATTATCTCTGGGAAGGAAAAGGGAGCAGAGAGGGACCTGGAGGGAAATACACAACAAATGCTGGATGCATGTGTGTTCCTGTCACTCTGAATGGGATTCAGAGTGGGATTCAGATTACAATGCATCAATTTTAAAAAAAAGATACTAGAGCAAATGTAAAGATTAAAATAGGATGTATTGAGGAGACTTGACTTGTAAATGAAAATAGGGTTTAGACTCTGATGTGAAGACTCCTCCTTAGTCTTTTTTAGACTCCTTGCTGTAATCCATTCAATTAAATGCTTCAGAGAAGCCTATTTTTTTTTTTTTTTTTGTGGTACTAGGGATTGAACTCAGGGGTGTTCTACCTCAGAGCTATACCCCCAGCCCTAATTTTTATTCTTTATTTTGAAACCGAGTCTCACTCAGTTGCGGAGTGCCTCACTAGGTAGCTGAGGCTGGCCGCGAACCCAGATCCTCTGGTCTCAGCCTCCCGAATGCTGGGATTACAAGCGTGCGCCACCACGCCCAGCTAGAGAAGCCTATTTTAATTCCCAATACAGCAACTGGTTCCAACTAGCCCTCCTTATCTATATAAATGCTACATAGATATCATATATAGCTAGTATAGATCTATTATAGATATCTATTCTAGTATAATTATGCATATACACACATATATTTATACACATGTGTATACAAATATATATATATATACATATATATATACATGTATATGTACATACACGTATAAAAACCATTTTCAGGCAATGAACATTGTTTCCCTGGGCTGATGCTGGAGAGAAGGGAAACAAAGGAGTAAAGAAGATGATCCACAGAGGCACTTGCATATCTCCCTCGATGAACTCAAATGAAAGTACACGTCTTGCTCATCTGAAGAAACAGGTGTCTAAGTACAGAGATATTGAGGCAGTTGAATTTGCTGGGCAGTACAGAGATCATTGTGAAGAGTCGGCATTGAGATCCCATGAGTCTGGCTGAACACTAAGCTGTATATCTATTCTGGGAGATTCCAAAGAGCTGGGCACACACATCTACTGGGGAAAGCCCAAGTACTCTGTAGTCCTAAGTCAATTAAAGACACTGAATTTGTAATAAAAATATTTTCCCAAAGTCAAGCTAAGCCCAGATGGATTCACTGGCTGAATTATATGAAATACTCAAAGAAGAAATAATACCAATTTTACAAAAGATGGAAGAAGAACCCTATCCCAACTCATTTTGAGGCTAGCATTCCCTGAGCCTAAAATCAAAGATAATATAAGAAAAGAACACTAAAAATCAATTTTCTTCCTGAATATAGAAGAAAAAATTATTAATAAAAACCCAGAAATAAATTTAACTAAAGTGATAATAAATTGATTAAAGCTAATTAATTAAAAGGATGATAAACAATAATCTAAGGAAGTTTGTCACTGGAATTTATGTAATTCACTATAATAACAGAATAAAAGAAAAAATTCGTATAATCACCTAATAAAGCAAGAAAGTATTAGATAAAATTTAGCACCCATGTTTGATAAAAAACTATTGAAATCCTATGAATAGAAAGAAACTTTCTCAATCTAATAAAAATGATCTACAGAAAATGTACAGTTAGGATCATACTGTGTAATGAAAAACTGAATGATTTTAATCTGTTACCAAGAACAAAGTCTCAACAGTTCTATTTAATATTATAGTGGCAATAAGACCAAAAGAAAAATAATAAATTACTTACACTGAGAAGTAAGAAATTTAATTAACTAATTAATGAATTTGTTTTTTGCAGGTGTAATTGGCATGGAACAAATTTCAAGAAATCTACAAAAATAAACTATTAGGATTAATAAATGAACTTAGCAAGGTTTTGGGACACTAGTTCAATAGAAACATATGTACTAATAATTAACAAAAATTAACCTTAAAATGCCAATTACAGAAGCATCAAAAACATTTGACAGAAAAAATTTAACAAAATTAGTGAGAGATATTATGAAATAATGTGAGAAAAACTAATAATGAGACTGAAATAAGAGATTTACTATATTCATTAGTAGAAAACACTTATTTAAATGTCACTTATTTAAATATAGCACAATGCTGATCAAAACCCCATCAGGCATTTCTATAGATGTTTACATCTGATTCTAACATTTACATAGACATATCAAGGACTAGACTAGCAAAACAATCTTTAAAAAGAACAAAGCTGAAAAACTTCCCTAATTTTAAGACTAACTATAAAGTTGTGATCATCTAGACAATGTGATTTGAGTGTAAAAATGAAAAATTGTATCAACAGAACAGAATATAGAATACAGAAATGGATCCACATTGTACGTTCATCTGTTTTTCAACCAAGGCTACAAAATAATTCAATAGAAAAAGACTTATCATCAAAGACTGGAAAAACGAGCTGTCTATATGAAAAGAAAAAGAATACTGACTACCAAATACATATTTGAATAAATATAAAAGTTAAAACTATAAAGCTTCTAAAAGGAGAGATAGGGACTACTGTTGTGCCATTTAGATAGGCAAAGATTTTCTTAGAAACAATAAAACACTGAAGGTGATATGGGGGGGGGAACACCCTAATACTCATGATGTACTTTCACAAACATATCAAAATCAATCACTATACTGAACCTGAGGAGGGAGGGCAAGGGAGTGGGGCAGGAATTGGGGAAGGGTTAAATGAGAAATGTGTGCATGTATGCCTTTACCAGCTTGTACCTAACAAAGATGTATGATTATAATGCACCAATTAAAAAATAAATTAAAAAAAGAAATAATAAAACACTAACCATAACTTTTAAAATTTAAACATACATACAAAATGTACATTATCAAAATGAAAACTTTCTACTCATTAAAAGATATATTGTGAAAATAAATAAGCAAATTATAAGATGGCATTACCCTGACATCAAAAAGGAGACAAAGCTATTAGAAAAAAAGAAGACCAACTTCCCTCACAATCATAAAAGCAAAAATCACAAATAATAGCAAAACTAAATAATCAATAAAATGAGAAAAAGTCTTAAACAGGACCTCTTTAAAGGTAAATATTATAAATGAGCAATGAACACATAAAAAAGCACTCAATATCATTAACCATCAGAAAAACAAAATATTATTACACATTCACTAAATTTCATAAACTGGAGATACTGGTAAGTATCTTACCAAATATTGGTAAAGTTGTGGAGCAACCAAAGGTCTCATTCATTGCTGATGGCAGTGTAAAATGGAACAATTGCTTTGGAAACTGTTCTTGCAGCTTCTCACAAAGTTAAATATATACCTACTCAAGCACCCATTCCACTCTGAGGTCTTAATGCAAGAGAAATAAAAGATATATGTACACAGAGAAATTGTGTAAGAATTCTCATAGCAACTTTACTCAAAGTAATCCAAAATTGAAATAATCCCAAATCCAACAACATAAGAGTAAGCAAAGTATAGTATAGTCAAACCACAGAATACTACTGGAGAATAAAAAGGAACAAAATATCAATACCACAAAATTGATAAGCCTCAGAAACATTACCCTGAGTGAAAAAAGAAGATACCACAAGGGTATATGTTGTACAACTTCATCAATATGAATTTTGAAAACAGGAAAAACCAATCTACTGGTGAAATAAACCAGAACAGTAGTTGCCTTCGGGCAAGGCAAAGCCTTGATTAGGAAGGGCGTGAGGGATCTTTCTGGGGTGGTGAAGATGCTTCTCTGATGTAGGTGTGGGTTCCACAGGCCCATGCATTTGTCAAAACTCATCTAACTGCAGTCATATGATCTGAGAATTTCATTGTGTATGAATTGCAATTCAACTTTAAAACGTGTTCTTGAGTTGCTGTCCATTGGATTCTATTGGAAGTTAAGAATTAATCAAAAACATTTCACCACTAACTAGATGCTACTACAATGTCAGTGTTGATGACCACACCTGGAATGCTCTGTTCTTCTTCACTGACTTAGGACACTCTTATTCATCTTCAATATCTAAAGTCAGAGCTCACTTCCTTTAGCAAGCTGACCTCCATGATCCTTCATTAGGGTTGGAGATCCTTCATCTCCACACCTAAGACAAGCATTTATCTTTAATATTTGCATCCTTGGTGCTGTTGTACACATGGTGTTTGGTACACAAATTTTTATTTCACATGTAGATACAATGTATCTGTTTTCACCTCACAAATTCCAAAAAGATATGCCATTTTTTACACACACTTGAAGTGCTGACTGATGTGACATTCTGTTCATGTTCTATTAACTGGCCTGACTTTATATGCATACACATCCCTTCCTACTTGGCAGACCCACTTGAATGTCTAAATGGCACCACAAGCTTAATATGTCCACAGTGGACTAATTTTCAGCTTCCTCTCCTTTAAACTCTTCTTCCTCAAGGCCTCCCTAATTTGGTTAGAATCTCCAGTTCCTCACTTCTTCAGACCCTCAGTTGCTCATGTCAGAAAACTAAAAAGTCACCTTGATTTATCCCTGTCCTTCTACCTTTCCCCTCTCAGTCAATCTAGTAGCAAGTTATGCTTATTTTACCTCCAAAACTCAATCTTTCTATAATTTCCTTCTACAGATCTTAGACCAAACCACCATGTTCTTTTGCCAGAATTACTACCATAACTTCCTAGTTGAGCTCCTTGCTACATATTGGCCCCACTTTAGTCTAATAGTGTGAATCAAATCATGCTTTATACTCATCTCAAAACTTGTCAATGCTTCTCCATGATGCCTAGAATAAAATCCAAATTCCTTCACAATGCCTGGGACACCACATAGCCTGTCCCCTACTTGCTCTTTCATCTGTCAAAAGTCATCCCTATTCCCTAGGCCACCCCTGCCTTAAGTACTGGACAGTCTCCCTTTCTGATTCTTAGAAAAGTTGTGTATTCTAACACAACATTTTTTTCCTTGAACTCTCTCTCTCTCTGTATTACTCTGACCCCTGGCTCTTCCACGGACCCTTCAGGTTTCAACTCCGATGTCACCTCCCAACTTATCCTACAGATTCCTGATGATTTTCCTTTTGCTATCTCCCACACTGGAATATAGACTCAGTGAGTCATGAGCCTTGACTATCTTGTTCACTTTAGTGATCTGGAGATACAATATCAGGCCAAGTACAAAGATGGCTCCCAATAAATACCTGCTGAGTGAATATGTCAACAAACATTAAAGTCCTGGTTTCCTAGACATTTAAAATTTGTTTGGGTGATGATGATGATGATGATGATGATGATGATGATGATAGTAATGGTGGCAGTAGTAGTACTGGGGATTGAACCGAGGGGCATTCTACCTCTAAACTATGCCCCCTATTGGTCAGAAATTTTTAGCTCATATTTTTCTGCCTGCATCCTTCCACATATCTTTCATATTTTTAGCTTTCTCTAAGTGCTTCTATGCCACAGCAGTACTCTCACCCTGGTGTTTTCAATACCTCTTAATTTAGTATCATCAGCAGATCTCATTAATTTATTGTTTACTGCCTGTTGAAGATCATTAATGAAGATGTTAAGTAAAAATAAAGCAGCAGCATTCCCTACATACTACAGTAGAATTATTAATCACTTGGCAAATGCTGAAAAAAAAAAGTTTTCTTTCATATATAGAGTCTATGCTGAAAGTCTTGAGTTAAATATATTTCATTTAATTAGTACACACAAATATCCAAAAACTTCATTTACGCTCCAAGGCCATGGAAATAGGAAGACAAATTAAGTAGTTCACAGGAAATTAGCTATTCCATACGTTGACTTTCTTTGGAGATTCAGTAGATCCTCATTGTTGATCAATTCTGTGCCTGTGAATTCCTTGAATTGCCAAAATATATCAGTGACCTCAAACCAACACGGTGCTTTTGTGGTTATTCACAAATATGTGCAAAGCAGAGAAAAACTGAGCTGCCTGGTGAGCACATCTCCAGCTGAGGAGGAGCAGGGAGGAGCTCTGCTTCTCCTTGTAGCACTCAGAGTGAAAACAAATGTCCTTCCTGTGGCTTAGGTAGTGCCATGGTTTTCACTTTAATGCTTTTGTTGGTGATTTGATGCTTAAAATGGCCTCTAGATGCAGTGCTGAAGTGCTAGAGCCTGGTGTGTGTGTGTGTGTGTGTGTGTGTGTGTGTGTGTGTGTGTGTGTTACTGGGGATTTAACCCAAGGGCTTTCTACTTCTGAACACCCCCAACCCTTCATCTTTTTTTTTTTTTAATTTAGAAACAGGTTCTTGCTAGCTTACCACACACTGGCCTAGAACCTGCAATCCTCTTTTTTCACCCTCCCATGCTGTATTCTGTTCTTAAACACAAAAAAAACTGTGATGTTCCCTACAGAGAGAATGTGTGTTCAATAAACTTCCTTCAAGCATGAACTATAGTGCAGAAGGTTGTGAATTTAAGGCTAATGAATCAACAGTGTATATTAAATAAGGTTTCTCTAGGCAGAAATACACATAAAATGGAGATATGTATTGATCAGTTAGTAAAAGTACTGTGACCAGAGACTCACAGGAATGTAACACTGTCTCTCTACTAGGAATTCTGAGTCAGAATTCACCAGTGTTCCCAATGACTTTACAGACCATAACTACTATGAATAACAAGAAAAGATTCTATGTAAAATGTGATCCAGGAATGAGTATTATTTAAGGCCTGATCCATAAATGAAGAATTGTGTAGGTAATGTTTGGAAAATTAGAAGTTCAAAATGGGGCTGGGTGTAAACAATGAGGAGGGAAGGGCATTTCAGGCAGAGGGAACAATAGATACAAGGGTCAACAACCTGCAGTCTCCAAGTCAAATTCAGTCCCTATTTTTGTAAATAAGGTTTTATTAGAACAAAGCCAATTCTACCTGTTTACTTATTATCAATTTTTCTACCTCTGTCATAGAGGCACCAGAGATGTACTATAGTTAGGGAATGAGAAGTAGTTTGTAGCCAACTGTTCGTACAGGAAAGGGATAGTTGAAGATAGATAGTCCGACAATGAAGGGTCTCATAGGCTGGGCAAAGGGCTTATATAGAGAGTGTTCATTGAGTAACTGGATACAATACAGAGAGTAGAGTGGAGAGAGGATAGCCTGGAAGCTGGGAGGCCAGTAATGTGGATATAGAAATAGGCCCCATGAGAGAAGATGGGTATTTTGGTTCCTATGGTGATTCAAAGGGTAGGGTAGAGGGGGCAATGTGAACTTAAGTCACTATAATTTTGTGAACATTTTGGTTTAAACAGTGTGAAGAAGAAAGAAGAACAACCTATGGCTGTTGGGCCTCTGAATCAGATGAACTGGTAGAGTTTTGAGAGAGTGAAAGAAGTTATTTTGGTCTTGGACATTTTGAACTTGAGATCACCCTGAGATATCCAAATGGGGACATCTCTATGAGCATTTGGATACACAGATCTATAGAAATAGGCAGGTAAGTTTGACTTGAGTAAACAGATTTGGAGGTCATCAGATGATAACCAAAACCCTGACTATGGTTGGCCTGTTTGAGAAAAGCACAGATACTGAGAGACATAGACAAGAGGTGGATTGGTGAGAAGGAGAAAAAGGAATTGACCCATTCAAGGGTGGGTCAATTCAAGGCATAAGTGGTATAAGAAGATCTGATCAATAATTATAATGGTGGTTAAACATGGGAAGAGCAACTGATGTCCCAGGTATCAAATGGATTTTAATTCTTATCTGATATAGATGAGTCAAACTCTACATTTAAATCTTCCAAGTCCTCCTTAATTAGAATAAAAGATAGCTAGGTCCATTCCACACTTTAAGCCACTAGAAGGATAACTCTGCAAGCACATGCTCTGTGCTCATGCCCAAATCCAAGGACAATTGAAATTTAATGAAGTGTTATCCCACTCTGGGGTCACAGTAGAGGAGAAGTACCAATGTATGAATCATGTCACTGCTATTCCATGTTAAATGACCAAATAGGAATTAAATGACAAGTAGGAATTAAAGTCTGTCTTTCAAATATACAAAGAGATTGAAGCATTTAATGAACTCTTGTATATCAGGCATAGTAGTTGGTACAATTGCAGGACATTTAAGCTTGAAGGGACTCTTTAGGATCACCTACTATGGTTGCAAAAGACATTCTTCAGAGTCCTGCACAAGCCTTCCTGGGTACCAGACTCCATTCCCTGTGGCAGAGTCCAAGCTATCTGCTTATCAATTTCACTTCTTGTGTTTGTCTTGAGTATGGAAGAAGACCACATTTGCCACCCTGCCTTACAGTTCTTACAGTTAGGTATAATGGAATCAATGTAGAACCTGGACCACAAAAGTATAACATGGATACTTTCTCTCTCTCTCTCTCTCTAGACTCTCTCTCTCTCTCTCTCTCTCTCTCTCTCTCTCTCTCTCTCTCTCTCTCTCTCTCTCCCTCCCTCCCTCCCTCCCTCCTCATTTTATAGCTGAGGTAGAAACCTCTTAAAGGCTCCATGTTGAAGGTGGCAGAGATTCGGTCTCCTGGAGTCTCAGACTCTAGTATCATCAGAAGAAAGGCTTACCTCCTAACCCCCACTCTTGGAGTGGATCAACTTTATGGAAGTGAAAAATAAATTGTTTTCTTATACTAGTAAAGTTTCGGGTCATTGGCTGGTGTTACTATTAATATCTAAATGAATACATCCCCTTTTCAATCTAAACAGCACAATATTTATCATTTTCATATAAAGGGTTCTATACACATTTATGTGTGAAGAAAGTATCTATCAACAATGTTATAAAACTGTTAATTGTTGTAACCTTTCTGTTTCAAAAGATGTAGGTTCAGACAGGTTAAACATTTTGCCAGCCCTATGACTATATATCTAAATAGTTATACTAACTTAGAGAGAAGTTGTCCCATGACATCAGTGGTAGGGATGGTGTCACTAGGTCGGAACACTAAGAAACACTGAACCAAAATGAAATATAATGGTTCTTTAATTGATCTACCTGTCCCTAAGGAAAATGGAAAACAGACAACGCTATCCTGATAAGTAACTATTCCAACCTTCTCTGAACACTGTCTAGGTACCTGAGGCTCTCCTAGCTTCTTTGCAGAGTTTCCTCATAGACTTTGCTAGCAGACTTTTGTCTTTGGAGCTTTATTTCTAAAACTTTAGTAGTTGCTTGAAAGTAGTTAAACTTATTTAATATTCATGAGATACCCAATCAAATGCCAACTAAATATGTTCCTGGGCACTGTATTAAACCTGAGAATGTAGCATTGTTTTTGCCCTCAAAGAAGTTAGACAGATAGAGGATTAAAAAAAAAATACAAAATAGTGAGATAATTGCTAACAGATGTATTTAAAAAAAAAAAACTATGAGGAATCGAAGATAGAATCACAACTATTTGATTTTATGTAGGTTTCATATCATTTAATATCCTAGAGGGTAATATATAATATATCTTAAAGATTATTCATCATGTTAGAAAAAAAAAAGGGACAGCAATGAGTCCAAATCACCAGTTAATACCATCATACTGATAGTAACCACTAGTACTGATGAGTTTTCACTTTTGGATGACAAAAATAAATCAACATTACATGAGATGTTTCACCAATAAAATACAATAGAAGATTCAAACTTTGGGGCTAAAATACTTGTGGATCCTACTGGTTTCTATTACACCATAGAAAGGTGATGAATTTCTGGAGTTTGTCTATTGTTGGGATGGAAAAGAATAATAGAATCTTTGAGATGGAAAGGACCTTAGAGAGCATCTAATCCAACAAGATGAATAAACTTTTCTTTTCCATTGCCAGTAAACTGGAGAAATGTGGTGAACACACTCTTTTGAGTTATCGGTGGGCTGATGAACTGAGATGGCTGTGGTTCAGCCAAAGACACTGAGGTTTCTCTATACTACAAAAACAAACAAAAAATAATAAATTTTTTATATAAAAGGCAATTTAAGTTCGGTGGTTTTCATTGTTTCTATGAATATAAAATCAATGTGAAAGGGGAAAATGCACCCTGAAAGAGATAGATGAACCTTTACTTGGTTTCTCTTGAGATTTTAACATGCAGTAAACGTTGCAATTACCTTCTTACTCTTATTTTTTTAAAGAAATTGTTTTTGAAGATGAATGTGACATATTTTCAAGAGGCAAATATGAGATGCTTTAATAACCAAGAATTTCTAAGTAGTTAGTGATCTAATAATAAGACTCTAATAAGAATGGTTATATGAATAATGTCAATGTTAATAATATTAATGTTAATATCTAAATGAATATATTCCATAATTATAATAATAATGATCAGACACTAAGATTTTTCTTTAATTTTTTTAAAACCTATATCTCATAAGAAAAGTACTTATACAGAAGCTGAATGGAGTTACTCAGATGTTCTCCAACCCACTTTCAAAAAACCACCAGAAGGGGTTTTTGAAAAATACAGATTACTATGTCTACCAACAACCACCGATCAAGTATGTTTAGTAGGAGGTCTGAGAACATGTATTACGTTTTTAACCTCTAAACTTCACAGATCAGCCTTATATACAACTGATATTTCATGTACAATAATGCAAATTATCAAATCTTCTAATAACAAAAAATTAGTTACATTCTTATCTACTGGATTCAGAATTTGTGATGATGTGGTTTATGAAAGCAACTGCCTTTTACTTTATTGGATCAAAAATAATTGAGGGTGCAAGGGAAATCTAAGAAAGGGAATCTCCAGCATAGATGATACAAAAGCAAATAATTTCTTCCCTCAAGACACACTCTGCCACTATTGCTGTAATTCAGCAATTGTCTATATTTCATAAAACTGAGCTAAAAAGATCCATCTCCATTATGTTTTGGGTATGTTAGTAATCATTTTCTTTCATTTTTTCTTTCTTATTTTAATGCTACCAACTGGAGGGTGGCCATTAGCTTTCCATAGGAGATGTGGTGATTTGCTTTCTATCCTTTTGGGGGATGATACTGCTTATTTTATTTTTGGTGGCTTGCACTATTTTTCTGGCCACAGGCACAATTACAAATCACCCTATAAATTGCTTTTATAACTAGAGCTCCAAGGGGGATTCAACAAGGTTTTCTGTGTGTAATTACCCAACTGGAAGTTAGCCAGATTCCCAGGACTGCAGCCCTTACACTTGTGAACAAGACTATTTGATTGTTAATAATCACACCCACTCAGCATCCTGGTATTCATAAATCCTTAGAAAGAGAATTAATGCTCCATGAAAAAAAAAATGTAGCAGATTATAAGAGGAGCAGTATTTCCATAGAGTTACCTATGGAGGGGAAGTCCTACCAGATGATACTATCTCTGACTGGTATTCAGTCATCTGTTCTTGCATTCAATGTGTTTAATAGCTGAATGCTCGAACAGCTGTGTATTTCTTTAAATTATCTCCAAAATCATTTTTTCTGAGAATTTCCACACTTTTCACAAGCTTACTTTTACCTGTTATGTGTGTCATTTTTCTTCTGTTTCAATGATAATGTTGTTAACAATACAGCTATCTGTGAGCATGAGAATGGCCCAAGATGTCAAAATGTACTGTAATGATTTTTCACATTGAATACATTTGATTAGTTGCAAGGGGCATCTATTGACACTGCTTGCTGTCATTTGTAACTCCAATTTGTTCTGTTTTGTTTTGTTTTATTTACAGAATAATTCTCTCCTTTTACTCTGGTCATATTATTGGAACTGGGCTTTGGTGAGATCTGGTACTGTTTCCTCTTAGCATATCAGGGTACTGTTGCTTTTCAGCGCCATTGTTAAAGCATCATGCTATCCCAACCCTTCTCTTCTAATTAAAATTGAAGGTTCTTCAGCAGAACTCCACACTTGATATTGCCTCAAATAAGTTCTGATTATTTCTTATCTGATCAGCCTTCTTTAATCCTCTTTCCTCATATAGAAGCTTCCTAGGAGAGCTGGGCAGTTTAAGAATTGGAATTCTAGAGTCCTACTCACAAAGTTTGAATCCTAGCTCAGCCATTTACAAGTATGTGTACTTGGAAAACTTGCTAAGCCTCTCTGGGCCTCTGTTGTCTTATCTGAAACATGCGGGTACTCTAAGAACTGAATTCATTGGATTGTAGGAAGACTAAGTGAATTGATAATGTCATATATACCCTAATCCTTCAAGCACCTCCTGTTCTGGTGAAGCCTTCTACTGTTCCAGCCCATATCTATTCCTCAAACCCATTCTATCTTACCCAGAAAGAAAATTTCCATTTACATCTAATATAATACATGCTTTCATTAACATTGCATTGCAATATAATATTCTTAGGCTTCTGCACTGATCAATGTTTGACCTGTGCATGATACCAAAGCTTTTGGGGGGAGGGGTTGATGCTGAAATTATAAAGTGCTAAAAAGGAGATTACTCGAGAAAACTAAGAAGTTCTCAAAAAAAAAAAAATTCTGGCACACAATTGCAAATAAATCCCATCAGGAAGAAGGAAATACACTAATTCTCTGAGAAGCACAGGTTTTAAAATGGAAATATTCAAAATATGGAAAGAAGGGCTCTTAACTAGATGAAAGAGGCATGGTCTGATAAGAACTGTGTCAGAAAAAAGAAAGCAGTAAGTAAACTGAGCCTTAATGAAAACATATGAGAAACCACAGAGAAGCCTCCTGCTGGTTTGTTCAGAACATGATGTTGACAAAAATAAGCCCTTTCTACCTTGGGCTGGTGGTCTAATGCAATCGATAACCAAGAGGAAGAAGAACATGGCTATGTAAAAGTGAAGGATTTCCAAACCAGAAGGGGCAGAATATAGATCAGTAAGAAGAAACACTATCCTGGGAGTGTTTGTCAGCTCTGAGACAAAGGATAAGAACAGGAGGCAGTGTAGCCTAATAGTGAGAGAATTTGAGCCTCGGCTATGAACTTGACTGCCAAGCAACCAAGTGCTGTGTGACCTTGGGCAATACTTTATTCCTAGAAGATATTTGGAAGGATTTAAAAAATAATGTTTGTTCAATGTTAGTGTTCATCGGAGTTGCTGAATAAATTGAACTGGTGGTGGTAGTCATTAAAAGTAATAATACCTAAAATAGTGCTATAATAAATGTCATACAGGTTCTCTTCAGGGGTTCGGGTCTGCTGTTCTACATGAATTTTATCCCAAAGGACCAAGAGCAATTTACAAAGGGACTACCCAAACCCCACAGACAGAATATGAAGAATGAGAGAAAGCTATAAACACACCCTAACACAGGAGGCCTACGAATGTACTCACTTCTAGTTTTTAATACAATATAGAGAGAAAGATGGACTCCGTGAACAGATAATATTGTTGGATGGTTTAAACATCCTGGAAAGAGAACACTGATGACTAGAATACACCATCAGAAAAGGTTGTTACTGGCTGACTTCATTTCCAGCCCCTCCCCCAACATACCTACTTCTTAAAATTCTAAATCATGTAACTAGACCAGGAAGGAGATAAGCAATAGTGAGCTCCACTGGGATAGAGACAGTATCTCTCTTGTTCATTGCAATTCCTCCATTCCTGGAACATAGAAGGCTTTTGAGGATTCTATACCATACAAGGCTGAATGAATTGATGAATAAATGAACAAATAAATATATAAGATGACATAGGCTTCCTATATTTCAATAAGCCAGTCTACAAAATAATAATATCCTTGTAGATAACGTAGAGAAAGAGAATGATGGAAGTACTCTGAGAGAGAGAGAGTCATACCTAGGGGGAGCCCTATGCAGGAGGTGCCTATTAATTTTTGGTGGCAAACTACACCAGCAGTCGGGTTTACGACCTTGCTGCTCTTTCCCTGGCTCTGCTCCACTCAGTGTGTCTCCTAAATCAATAGCTGGGGGAAATATATGGAAGACATACATGAGACATAAAAGTTTTACTGATGACTTGGAGTTAGGAAAGCCAATGAATTCCCTAAAAACCAGAACCCATCTTTAAATATACTTCAGTGGGCTACATCAGTGGATCAAATCTGAGAGAAATGTCTTGAATTAATGACTCACTTGTGAATACTACATTAAGCTACAGCAAGAGCTTGCACACCCTTATTTTGTGTCACCCTCAAGGTCGGGCAACAATGTGTCAAATGGTGACCCCAAAAGACATATCCACCCAGAACCTGTGAACTTGACCTTATTTGGGAAAGGGGGGTCTTTGAAGATGTAATTAAATCAAGGATGTGGAAATAAGATCGGTCTATATTAGGATGGTCCCTAAATCCAATGAGAAATGTTATTAGAAGAGAAGGAAATAAAGACCCACAGAAGCCAGACGCAGTGGCCCATGCCTGTAATCTCAGTACATGGCAAGCTGAAACAGGAGGACTGCAGGTTTGAGAACAGCCTCAGCCACTTAGAAAGACCCTCAGTACAATAAAAAAAAGAAAGAAAGACCCTCAGTAACTTAGCAAGAACTTACTTCAAAATAAAAAAAGAGATGAGATTGTAGCTCAGAGGTAGAAGGCCTTTGGGTTCAACTCCCGGTATAAAAAAGAAAGAAAATAAAAGAAAAATCCAATAGAGAAGATAGTCAGAGATTGTAGTGATATATCTATAAGCCAAGGAACAGGAAGGGTTATCAGTATCCAGCAGGACCTGAGGGGAGAGACACGGAATGGATTCTCTCTCAAATTCTTGATGTAGATATCTGGCTTCCAGGACTATGAGAGAAGAAATTCCTGTTGTTTTAAGTCTCCAAGTTTGTTGATATTTTGCTATCTTACTAGGTAACTAATACAGACACTATTTGTAAACAAACAAGGAAACCAAAGCTGTAGTACCTCCATGAAATTCTTCCATTGGCAAATACCCAGGTGTTATTCTAGCTGTTAGGACTCTGTGGTAAACACCATAGGTCTGGTCTTAAGGAGCTTCTGGTCTAACTGAGGAAGGCAGGTAACAAGTAATGAAAGCCAGAGGGCACAGGATATGGCTGGTGGTGGCACTTGCCACAGAGGAAAGGAAAAGCGAGCAGGCTGCAGAGGACTGGGCATGCTATTTTATATCGCTAGGCCAGGGAAGGGAGCGCTGATAAGGGGGCATTTGAGTAGAGATCTGAAAGCCATGAGACAATGGAGCACAGAGAAATCTGGCAGAAGAGAATTTCAAGTGGAGGCAGGTACTGCAAAGGTTCTGCCAAGGAAGGTGGCATGGTGAATCTAAGTAGCAAGGGGTTCAGGACGGCTTGAATGAACAAGGGCGAAAAGAGTAGAGACTAAGGGAGAATCGTGTGGGTGTGAGGAAGGAATCCTTTCTGCAGGACAAACAGCTTTTGCACCAAATTAAAGAGGAGACACAGAAGTCAGAGCAGAGGGGGAAAAATGTCATTACATGTTTAAAATCATCATTCACTGGGAGCTGGGGTATAGCTCAGTGGTAGAGCACTTGCCTACTGTGTGCCAGGACCTAGGTTCAATCCCCAGCACCACAAGATAATAATTACCATAATAAAAGTGTCACTCTGGCTATAGTATAAAGAATGGATTATAGCAGGACTCATGTAGGATGAAGATGCCAATTAGGGAGTTGTGAAAAATGAACAGGCAAGAATTGATGGCACTGGTACTTGAGAGGTTATGAGGGAGGTGGTAGAAAATACTTACCTTCTTGAAATGTCTGAAGTTGAGACTGGCAGAATTTTGAAAGAAAAGTCAAGGTTGACTTGAAGGTGCTAAGCTGGCACCTGGAAAGATGGGGCTGTCATTTACTGGGATGTAAATGCAACTAACTTGTACTACAGCAGGAACTTGAACTCGGGCCCTTTGTGTCTGTGTCCAGTGCTCAGTCCCTTTACCCCAGATCCCACAGGAGTAGGTTGGAGCTGTTCCAGAATAAAAACCAAAACCCAAAAACCTTCCCAAGGGGGCTTTGCCACATAGGCTGGAGCTGCCTCAGATGCAGGTCTAGGAAAGGCAGCGTGGGTAGGGGCAGCCTGCCCCCCTGGACTGGCTGGGTGAGGACAGGTGAGTTCATGGGCTAAGCACATGCTCCAAAAGACTGACAGATCATCTCACGCAAACCCTGGGCTGAGCACCCACTTTGGAGTCCAGTGCCCCACACCTGGTACATTCAGCTAGAAACCAATCTAGCCCTCCTGGTTACATTAGACCCTCTAGAAACTGGGCCATTCAACCAGTTCTGAGCAGAAGCTCAGGAAAACACCATCATTCACTTCCAAGCCAGTGGGGACTGACTGCCCACTCATTCATTCAACACACATTTCCTTCTTGCTCTGATTGTCAAGCCCCGTGTCTGGCTCTGGAAAGTCATTGGTGAATAATACAGACAAGACCCTGCCCTGGAGAAACAATTAATGACAGAAAACATACTACAAACACCTAAATGCATTCAGTAAAAAATAAAAGTGTAAAAGCCTTTACAAGTACAGCCCTGGAGGAAGTGACTTAGCAGAGAGAAAACTGAGCAGCGCCATGATCAAGACTCTTCAAAGCTGGGGGCGAGCCCAGATCTATTCTCCCTGACAAGGCATTGCTGAAAACCCAATGCAATCTCACTTCACCTTGTGAGAACAGTCTTTGACCAAAGTAGGCTAAGCCACTGTTGGTGATGACCAGACCTGAAGAGTCACATCCAGTTCTCAGAGTTACACTTTTAGAACAAAGAGATACAGACAGGAGAGAAAGAATCCACAGGGCAAGAACAGAAGGGTATGTCAGGACGGGAGGCTGAGTGGGACGGGTTTGGAGAAAGGTAGAGGCGAGAGGGTGTGAGAACAATGTTCCTGCAACAGAGGGTGAGATGCTTTCTTCCCAGGGCCGTTGATACGATTAAATGTGATAATGTATGTGAAAGCACTTTGCTAACCAGCAAATGCTCTCCAAATGCTCAACATCATTATTAAAATGGGAGGCCTGTCACCTAGAAGATGTTTCAGATGGGTTCTCTGTGGCCCCAAGAGATGGAGGGGGCACTAAGAGGTAGAATTTCCACTCAGAGTCAAGATGGACTCTGCATAGGCAGAGGGGCTGTTTTGGCTAATTGCCTTCCTCAAATCTGGAGTTCAGAGGCTGTCAAGCTGAAGGCGTGATGGTGATGTTAAAAGTAAATTCTCCCATGTAATGGTCTGAAAGTTGGTTGTTGATTTTAACTCTGAGGCTATACTAGTAGCCTTTTTTTTTTCTTCTTATGGCTACTGTATTATGTCTTTTGCTACATTCATCCCATAAAAAATAATTCAATTCCCCCTAATTAATCAGTAAAGCCACAGGTGACCTTTCCACAGAGACCCAGGTCTAATTATGTCACTTAAACCAGTCCCCTGACAGAACTTATTAGAGGAGAGTTTAGACAAGTTTATTCTCTCTAGATTCTCTGAGGCCTATAATCAAACAAAAGCCAATAATAATAATTATATATCTCACCCAAACCATGGTGTATGTTTAAACCAGTGAAACTTTTCTTTTAAGAAAGTAGAAACAATATCAATTATTATTAGATAACTGATAAACACACAATGATGAAATGTTCCTGCCAGGGTAAAATAATTGAGATGATAATTAGGTATAATTAGGGTTATTATGAGTCAATCATATTTCAGTGAAAAGGAAACATATTTGGCTAAAAGGATATAATTTTGTTGTTGGTACTGTATGAATTCTTTCTGGTTCAGCTAGGTCACCCATTGTATTTGCCAATCAATTATTTCAGAGATGACTGGAGATTTCCATTTTAACAAAAGCCTATTTTAGCAAACAGCAGAGCTTTTAGAAGCCTCTCTCCTTGATGTGTCCGAAATCTTTTCACTGGCTCTTGTCACTCTCTCTCTAATCCACATATCTCATGACTGTTTGCCAATGTCATAGCCAAGCCCACAACCTAAAACAGCATTAACAAGAGGAC
The DNA here is from genome assembly GCA_004027655.1 of Graphiurus murinus. Lineage (NCBI taxonomy): Eukaryota > Metazoa > Chordata > Mammalia > Rodentia > Gliridae > Graphiurus > Graphiurus murinus. The sequence goes on from PVLC010000089.1 coordinate 321,841, forward strand.
AGAATTCAGAAGAAGAAAGAATTACTTTATCTTCTCTGTTTTATACAGGACTTTCATATATTTAGCAGGGGAGGATAGAAGGGATGATATTTTATCATAGTTGTATTTACTCATTAGATAGAATTTTTGTCTACACTAAACCCACAGAAGATTTTTTTCCCCCTACATCTTTGAAAAATCTGTCTTAAGGTCTTGCTAGAAAAAGTTAGGGAAAATCTTTACAAGTAGAAAAGGCAGATGGGTAATAAAAGAAGACATAAAATGCACTATTGGATAAGTTTCAGCAACCACTTTATGAAAGTAGAAAGAGGAAAATGAGAATAATAAAGGAAATATACAAATATGCGACTTAATTCTGAAGGACCTGGGAAATTACAGTGGCAAAAGCCAAATAGAGACCAAGGGTGCTGGGTTTCAAATGTAAAATTGAATATGATTTTCTATAAGGAAATGGAGGTGGTTCTTTAAAAATATTATAAAATAAACTTAAAAGAAAAAGAAGGCCCCAGAAGGGAAGTTACTATCAATAGTCACATATAAGTATATATGTGTGTGCCATTTTTCATATATATATGACTATATATATATATATGACTATATATATATATGCTTAAAATTAGATAACAGTAGTTGCATAGCTCTTTACAACTCTCAATGCACTTATCATAATTTATTAGGAAAATGTCAAAATGTCCTTGTCAGGAAGGTACATAGGATAATGGCACTTGGTTTTTTTCATATATATACATGACTATATATATGACTATGTATATGAAAAATGACAGAATAAAAATTACGACAGGATTTCAACAATCACAACAGAAAATTACATTTTTAGGTCTCTTGACAAAATCTTCATCCTAGAGTAAAGAGCTGAGTTTCCTAAAACAGTTATGATGGGGGAAATAAAAATCTCAAATAAATTAAACACCCTAAATTCTTCCTTGATAATCGATACTTTCCATAAAATCCTCCAGAGCCCAAAGATCTCAGATATCAATTCTGACAAAGACCCGGAGAATTTCTACAGTTTAAATGATCCAAAGAAATATGATAATATATTAAAAAACAAACTACAAGATACTTAAAATTAGATAACAGTAGTTGCCTAGCTCTTTACAACTCTCAATGCACTTATCAATAATTTATTAGGAAAATGTCAAAATGTCCTTGTCAGGAAGGTACACAGGATAATGGCACTTGGTTTTGAAGATGGTTCATGCAAGAGGCTGCAAAATGATAGTCGGGTGTTCGGGGCATACTTCCAAGTCTTCCATCTAACCATCTACTTTAATGTTAGGGGAACATAGATCAGTGAAAGCAGTAGCTACAAATGAGTCTCTTAAATGTGCAGCTTTTCACAGTGAAATGCAGATGCGGCCTAGCCTTGTAATTGACATATTTTATCCCTGCCCTGTGGCGAAGGACTCAGAAATATTTTGGTACCCTTGTTTTGCTATAAAATTCCCCAGCTGATCACCATATTATCTCATTAGTTCAATAAAGTTAAAATTGTTACTTCTGTCATCTCTTGTTTTTCCAGATGTCATCTCTTCACCTTAATGAAATATGAGCATAGAGCTCCAATATAATGGGAATGACTTTTAACAAGCATACTGGAATATATGTCTGAAAAAGAAATTGCAAAAATGTGTGAGCCCAGGTAGCAAAGTAGGACTACATAAGGAGCCTGCCTCTCCACAGTTGAAAGAAAAAATTCAACTAGATGTATTATTTGACATATGCATAGTTTAAAACACAGTATTTTTACTTTTTTGCTTTGCCTTGAATTCTTAATGATCAGTATTATGAATGTTATTACTAATTTTGGTTAGAACATTATTGTCTCCATTGCCATAAGCCTATTGAGTAAATTATATCTCCTTGTGATCAAAGAGCACTAGTAGATACTATATCAAAATTGAGCTTTGACTATCTTGATAATCATTCATCTACTTAACGATCCATCTGTCTACTAACTATTGTAGACATCACAATAGTCATTGCTAACTATTGCGTACTAGCCACCATATTAGCTACTGGTGGTGTATCAATAAATAAGAAATAAACTTTACCTTCAAGAAACTTACAATCAAATGATGGCATTGAGTTCAAGGTCTAACTCATCAACATTCATGCCAATATGGTATCAGAGAAATAAAAACAATTCTGTTGGATTATATATGTGTTAGTCATTGAACATAAAATCAAAGGGGCCCAAGGGATATAATTTTATTTTGCCAAGCCATCTCTAAGTTCCTGTCCAGCTCTATGATTTAAGACTTGTAATATGGCATGGTATTGAATATATACATATGGGATACAATTAAGTTATTACCCTAAGTGATAATGGAGAATAATGAAAATAAATGTTGACAAATAAAATACTATACAAGCTCAAGAAAGAGATCACAATTAATTTTGGAATCCAGAAAGTTTCTCGGAGGAGGGAGCATCTTACTATTAATACTACATAGTTTAGAAGAGTTAATTGTGGTTAAAGACTTGATGTCTGTGTTTTTAAAAAAAAGAATAAATAATAAATAATTAAAGAACTCTCACTTCTAGAGAGATGCTTACATTTCCTTATGTGAAACAGAAAAAAGAAACTCCACACATGACCCATTTCTCATTACAATCTATGTTCCTCAAATTTTATAGATGATTGGTGTCAATAACAGAGTAACACCACTGAAATATTTAGAACTCTGTAATTTTAAGGGGAGCAAAATGTATTCACCCACAAAAATAGCATAGAAAATATTAGTTGATATTAGGTACAATGAGGTCGGGGGTGTCGCTCAGTGGTAAAGCATGTACTTAGCATTCATGAAGCCCTGGATTCAACACCCACCATAAATAAATAAATAAGAACATATCAGGGTAGCATAAAAAACAAGAGCATCAGTGAATTGAAGATTAGAATAATTACTCATTTTTATAGTGGTAAAGTGTATTTTTGTGACTGCTGACTATAATCTCCATTGCTCTTTCTAAAAGTGGCCTATGCCCTCTTCAAGTAGCTGCAAGGTCTCTGGTCTGACTTCCAGGTCCTTGATCCACCTTGAGTTGACTCTTGTGCAGGGTGAGAAAGTGGGGTTTATTTCCAGTTTCCTGCATATGGTTAACCAGTTTTGCCAGCACCATTTGTTAAAGAGGCTATCTTTTTTCCAGTGTATACTTTTGGCTCCTTTGTCAAAAA
>PVLC010000090.1:0-14991 GCA_004027655.1 Graphiurus murinus
GGATTGAACTCAGGGGCATTCTACCTCTGAGCTATACCCCCAGCCCTATTTTTTATTCTTTATTTTGAAACTGGGTCTCACTAAGTTGCGGAGTGCCTCACTAAGTAGCTGAGGCTGGCCTTAAACCCGGATCCTCCAGTCTCAGCCTCCCGAATGCTGGGATTACAAGCGTGCGCCACCACGCCCGGCTGGGTTTCTCCTTCTTCATCTGGAGAACCTCTTATGCCCCATCTTCTCCCTAGCATCTGCATATTAGAGAGAACATATGCTTTTTTACTCTTTGTGACTGACTAATCTCACTTAACATAACGTTTTCCAGTTGCATCCATTTCCCTGCAAATGACAGGGTTAAAATTACCTTTGTTTTTTAATCATTGGTGCATTGTAATCATATTTCTTTCTTAGGTATAAGTTGGTAAAGACATACATGCATACATCTCTCATTTAGCCCTTCCCCAATTCCAGCCCCATTCCCTCCCCCTCCCTCCTCTCAAGTTCAGTTAGTGATTGACTTTGATATTTGTGAAAGTACATCATGTACATTCATCATCTTCAGTTAAGTCACCTTCTTTGCTCATCTAAGGTTTCTCCTTCTTCGTTTAGAGTCCCTCTTGTTACCCACTTTCTTCCTGGCTTCCACATATTACAGAGAGCATCCAATTTTTTACTTTTTGTGACTGACTAATCTCACTTAGCATAATGTTTTCCAGTTCCATCCATTTCCCTGCAAATGACATGATTTTGTTCTTCTTTATGGCTGAGTAAAATTCCATTGTGTACATAACCCATAGTTTTGTAATCCATTCATCTGTTGATGGACATCTTGGCTGGTTCCATAGTTTGGCAATTGTGAATTGTGTGGCTATAAACATAGACACACATGCATTGGTCTGATAGTTTGGTTTCCATTCTTTTGGGTAGATACCCAGAAGTAGTGCTGCTGTATCATATGACCATGATCATGGTACAGATCTGAGAAATATCCCCTCATGGATCCTTCAAAGAAAGGGAAGGAGCAATCTTTGAAAATATGTCCAAAATATTCTTCATAACAGGGGCTACTCCCTAGAGGAAAAGACTTTGGTAGAGTCTTATGCTGGCTGATAAGAAGTCATTCCTCAAAATCTATACCCTCAAGCCTACCTGTCTCACATACAGGTTGGGGAGGGGGGAAGACCACTGTTTAAATAACTGTAAAAGTCATAGACCTATTAAAACATTGAGATCTAATCATAGGATTACATAAATCCTCTTTGCAACACTTTACCAACATGCTGACAGGGTTCCAGCATATCAACAGTGTGTACAGCTGAAAGAGCTTCAAGATACAAATTCTCCCTGAAGAGGAGTACTTAAGGAAGCCCAAAAATCAAGACTGAAGTCAAAACAAGGACATAAAGAAATTTGAAGCCTCTGGCACCTACAGCTACATAAAACATTAAACACAGCCCAAGCAAGGCATCTACTGGGAACATAAATTTGTAAATCACATATCAAATAAAAGACATATCAAAATGTACAAAAAAGACTCTTATAACTCAACAGTAAAAAAAAAATCAACCTATTTTTAAAAAATAGACACAAGATCTGAACAGACAGTTCAGTAGAAAGGCAGATGGTAAATAGCATATGAAAAGATGCACACTATTATTTGTCACTAGGGGAATGCAGATTAAAACAGCTATGAGAGACACCACAATGTACTTCCTAATATGGCTGATATTGAAAAGAGAGCATTACCTGTTGCTGATGAGGTAGTGAAGCAAGGTGACCAGGGTACACCTAAAAATGCTGTCTTGTTGATAGAAAGTACCTTGATATGCTATTATGAGGATGGGAATTTATCTCTGAGGTCTCCTCCCCACCCCCACACAGCCCAGTTTAACCATGAAAAAAAGATAACAAATCCTGGCTTAGGGAAAGGGAATTTATACAAAATACTTGACCAGTACTCCTCAAAACTCTTAAGGTCACTGAAAACAAGCAAAGTGAGAAATGGTCACAGCCCAGAAGAACCTATGGAGCTAGAGTGACTGTACATGTAGGATCCTAAATGGGATCCTAGAACAAAAAAAAGGGACATTAAGTAAAAACTAAGAAATTCTTAGGGAAGTCTTGGGGCTAGTTAATAATGATGTACCAGTGTTGGTTAGTTAATTGTGGCAAATATACTATGCTAATGTAAGGTGTTAACAATAGGGGATGATAGGTATTGGGCTTATAGAAACTCTATATTATCTTCACATATCTTTTCCCTTAAATCTAAAACTGCTCTAAATAAACATTTATTTTATGATTTACTCTTAATGGAGAAGACTTAGAAAGCACAGGATAGACTATTTCTTTTTCCCTCTTTATTCTTCCTTATATGCTACCTCTGCCTGATTTACATACCCTTTTGAAATCTAACTTAAGTCTCTGGAGTCACACTGCTTTACTTCAATGATTTCACAGCTTTTCTTCTGTATGGTATTAGTGTGTAATTCACTTATAATTTTAAAGCGCTTTGCTTCTTTAAGAATCTTTGCCACTGAACTTCTGGAAATGTGCTTTCCATTTATGTCTAGGAAAGTTTCTCCTGTTTAGTTGTGCTGCAAAGTGGTTCAGTGTGCAAGTCCTGTGAAACAAACTACAGAGTATTTTCATGTGCTTAAAACATCTTCAGTGTGCACAGCGGCACTTGCTTATAATTCCAGTATTTGGGAAGCTAAGACAGGAGGATCACAGGTTTGAGGCCAGCCTCAGAAACTTAGTGAGCTCCATTTCAAAATAAAAAGGGGTAGGGGATGTAGTTTAGAGGTAGAATACTGGGTTCAATCTCCAGTACCAATCAACCAAACAAGCAAACAAAAACCCCAAAATGTTCTTCATTGTACTAACTATATGTATTATGCATCAGATATACTGAGAAGAGTAAAAATATGATATAAAATGATATGAATCCAGGAAACTATGAAAATATAGCTACTTCTATGACTTCTACTTCATCATGTGGCTCTTTTGGTCAGAGAAGCATCGTCCCCTTTTGCAAGAGTTGAGTTGAGGGCAACAGGTTCTAGCTTGCTGTTTTCAATTTTTACCTAATGAATAAAATATCTCAACAGGTCATTTACCAGATGTTCTGCCTTTCTCTTTAGGATATTTTTAGCCTGTTCTAATGATAGGCAGGATCTTCTAGTACTACTCTATTTTGTCTGCTTCAATCATGAAACTTGCCCTACAAAAATCCCATCCATGTCTTCCCTGGTGAAAATAGATGCAGTTTTATCATTGCATATTGCCATTGAGATTTCACAGTCCCTACAATTAACACAATGTGATTTTTTTGATCTCATATTTAATATGAGGCACAATAATTTATATTAGAAATAAAAGAAAATCAAGAAAAAGGCAGAGTAAGTCACTCCAGGAAAATCAGATGATAGAGTAGGTAGGACAGATGGTGGCAGGTGAAACTGGAAAGTTGAAGAAGTTTGAGGCAACAGTCACGATTCAATACCGAAGACCATGTCAAGTTTACTTGTGACAGAAAAAGGTAATTTCCAAGGAGAAATAGTAGGGTTCTTATCAAGTGCCTAAAACATAGTGATGTGTAATACATGTTTGGAGTTATGCATTTGTCTACCAAGACATATGTCACAACCCCCTAAATGACGGAGCTACAGTTTAGGGTCACAACTAAGAGCCCCCAAAGAAATGATAGTAGGAAGACAAACTAAAATCAAAGTTAACTGTATTGGGGCCAAGAATTCATGGAGAGACATGGCTGTAATGGATGAAATAGTTGTTAACTCCTTTGATGTGGACAGGGGGTGATTATGCTTTGTAGGATGCAGACTGGAAGAATAGTAGTACTGGGGCCCCTTTCCAGATGGGTGTGGGTGATTTCCCTCCTGGGTTTTCATTTTTTTTTATTTTTTTATTTTTTTTTAATTTTTATTTTTATTCATACATTGTAAGCATACATCTTTGTTAGGTGCAAATTGATAACAATACATGTGCTCACAATTCTCATTTGACCCCTTCCCCCAATTCCCACCCCGCTCCCTCGCCCTCCCTCCCTCTCAAGTTCAGTTTAGTGAGTGACTGGGTTTTCAAAGAGTTGACTTTTCCAAAGCCAAAGAAAAGAATAGGCAGATTGAGTTGAGCTTTTAATGCCTGGATGGATATATCCTACTTGCCAATTCTTTCAATCTATGTGGATCACATGTATTTGCCAGTCAATGATGTTATGATAAAATACTGTTTCTGAGCAAGGTTAACTAATGATACCATGGCTCATATGCACTGGTTATTTCTGGCTCCCATCTGCCCTCAAGATTATTTAATAACCACTCCAATACCATATGCTCTGATCATAACATATTGTCTGTTTGTTCTGTGCATAATATACTAATATAAATTTCTATGCCTTTTCACATGCTTTTTCTAAGATCTGGTATTCCCTCATCACTGCATCTAGCTCACTTTTTTTATTTTAAAGATGTAGTGGAAGTAGTATTACCTTATACTAGATTTTCCTGATCACTCACATTTCCTTTAGTGTCCTACAGTACCTACATGACATATATTTGTTACTCTCTCTATGTTGTAAATTCCCCTACCAGGCAAAGATCTTTGCAAGAATTGGGATGACAATGTTGTTTGATTCATAGTAAGTTTTCATTACATGTTTATTGATTTGCACTTAAATATGCCAAGTGGCCTTCAAAGAAATGCTCTTATTTTTCTCTTTTGTGAACATCCCCTCATACATAGTAAATACTCAACAAAGGCTTACAAAACTTAACTGAAATATGTTAGATGGCCCAAAGACACCGATATGCTTCTCATTATGTGAGCAGGATTATCTCTCCATTTATCAATTCTTCCATCTAGTTTTGTAGAAATAAAAATGCAGCAATTAAATGCATGAAGTCTGCAGATAGATTTTTAGTTTCACTTTTTAACCCATAAATATTCTGTGATTAAGTTTCCTCATCTGCAAAATGAAGCTATTAATAGCATCTAGTTTATATTTATTAATTTCTACATGTTGGCAATTGTTACATAAAAGTTGACATGGAAGGATTCTATTGTTCAATCTTGAGCATGTAGATCAAACATTATGAACCTAATATACACTTTATGGTACTTGACAAGTACTTAGTAAAAATACACTGCGGGATAAGTGCTCAATTAATAGTCATTACCCAATTCTTTATTCCTTATTACTCTAGAATAACTCACATGAACTTCTGGTACAATGACATTAAAGCCTCTGTGATAGACATATCACCAAACGGAAATATAACATCTGTTTCTCAGCAACCCATGTGCATCCATTGTCTGTTCCCATGTACCACATGTTTGCTTGGAATGAAGATAGTACAAATTGGGGCTATTTTGCCTAAATGAGGAAGTATTCCAAATATATCTTTTAAATATTGTTAGTGTATTGCAATTATACATCATACTGAGGTTCAATGTGATAATAACAGATACACATAGCACTTTGTATGTTTTTTAACTAAATCATGTTGATGGATCTTTATAAATCAAAACTTACTATTTTTTGAGCATTAATGGCCATAATCTTCACTGTAACAAGTAAGTTGAGATAAAGAAGAAACGTCCTAAAAAAAGGCGTTAGTTGGTAGATAGTGGTTGTGTTAACTACTAGAGGAAATGGAGTGAAAGGGGGTGAAAACATGAGTCCTTATTTTAAAATAGTTTGGTTTGTAAATTTCATTATACACAGATAAAATAATGTAATTAGCATACACACTGAAATATAAAATATGTAAAATGTTAATAATATAAATCATATTTACAAGCATACCATTAATATATTTTAAAAAAATAGACATAAATTGGTAGGATTTTAGGGATCCATTTCCAGGGAAAACTACTATTTTACTGTATAACTTAAGTTACAATGAAATGAAATCCAACATAGGGGTAGTTATATCTGGCATAATGGAAGATAACTTAAAAATATGTGCTGGTTGGCTCTTAATTAAGCCATAAAAGTCATAGTGATTATCAGAAACATTATTTGTGAGAGGTGAGGCTTTAATTACTGTTAGTTTTATGCAGAGACAGTAAGAACTAGTCAAACTTACCGGGTATATTGAGTTGGGTATGGAAAATAGAGTACAAACGTATCCTGATAGCACAAATAATCAAGAAGGATATTTATGTATTGTTATGACTTTATACATCCAGATATGATAAGTGGCACTTTATTATTTATATATCTTTATCATATATTTTGGATACTGTCACAGATAGTTATCTATTTGAGACTATGACCTCTAACGGATCATCTTTAATTTTACAGCAATTAAAAAAACTTCATGTACTGAATGACCATTATGTATGATACCATAGAAAAATTAGTTAATTGAGGCAATAACGGCTATTTTATGATGTATTTTAATTCACTTAAAAATAAGTGATGAACTAGATTTTGTTTTATTTATCTTATTTTATTATTTTATGTGCTTTTATTGGTACATTATGGTCTCACATCATAATTTATATCATGTAGATTTTGTTTTAAAAGACATGATTGCATTTATCTGCTAACTTTTTTTTTTTTTTTTTTTTTTTTTTTTTTTTTTTTTTTTTTTTTTTTGGTACTGAAGATAGAACCCAGGTACATTCTACCGCTGAGCCCCACCCCCAGCCCTATTTTTTATTACTTATTTTGAAACAGCATCCCACTAAGTTTAATAGCTTAAATAGCTGAGGCTGGCCACGAACCTGTGATCCTCCTGTCTCAGCCTCCCAAGTACTGGGATTAGAAAGGTATGCCACCATGCCTGGCTTTAATCTGTTAACTTCTATTTTGAATCTATCACTATTACTGTTTATGAGTTTTCTCCACTGAACTCATACACCATGCCATACTAAATTTTAATGGAATAAGCACAACATTGTATGTTTCTTTAATGAATGATTGCACTTAATAAACAATGCATTATTTAGTTTGAATCAGCTAACTAATGAAGTTATGGACTAGAAAAGAATAATTGTGAAATGATAAGAATAGGTCATTTCAATGTTTCTTTTTAGCTACAAATTGTTCAATCCATGTATGGTCTCCTCTGACCTTTCAGATTTTGAAGAAAACCTATATCGTTGAAGTACAACACATTTTGTCACCAACTTAAGCATTGTATTGGGGAAGAATAATAGAATAGCACAGCTGCAAATTAATAATGTGCAAGGATAAGTTTAAAAGGAGTAGAATATAGTATTCTGACTTTGAAAATCAGAAAATTTAACAGGTACTGAATCAGAGTTTTTAACTTTTTAATAAAAATTTGAGATAGTATCTATGTAAAGTCATTATGTTAGGGAGAAATGATATAAATTACGAAGGAATCTCTTGCTTAATAGAACTTTTTGAGTAAAATGAACATATAGTTCAGTAAATAATGTGCATATATACTATAGTCTTAAAAACATCTCTGGAGAAATCACATGCAATATTCAGTTACCTTTTGTATAGTCATTGATATCTTTCTAGTTTTTTAAGTAATAAAATTATACTTTTGGTTTAGAAAAAGTATTTATAAATCTTCTAATGAAGGATTATGTATTATTTATGTTTTTAAATATCATTTCAATTTATAGAAAAGTTACAAGGCTTTTTCTAAGAGTTCAATAAATTCTTTATACAAGTTTACTAATTGTTGACTTTTTGTCCTAATGATATTATAATATCTTTATTTCGTTTAGACACATTTTTTTTCTGACCCATTTGAAACAGAGTTGAAGACATGGTTTCATATTACCCCTAAATATGTCAGTGTACATTCTGAAGAGTAAAGACATTCTCATGAACTACATTAAAATAATCAAAACCACAAAATTCTAATAATATGGTACTATCGCTTAATCCAGACTTCACATTCAAATTTTGCAAACTGATCCAGGAATGCATTTTATAACAGATTATTATGGTCTTCAGAATACTTTAATGTGGAAGAGTTGCTCTGTGTTCTTATCCTTACATTTTGAATAGTTATTTTGTAAAATATTCCTCAGTTTCTATTCGTTTCATATTTCCTAATGATTAGATTTAGATTGTGTATCTATCAGGAATGACACAGGTCTTAGGCTCTCTTTAGAGCATTAGTAGGCAGGGGCAAAAGACCCAACATTAATAATGCCAGCTAGCACCATTCATTGAACATTTCATTCATTAGGTTTCTCAATTCTAAAGTTACTGTTTCCTTTTTGTAATTAATAAATAACTTAATTGAACATATTGTGAATTTAACTTGTGATGAGATACTTTATATGACCATTCTGTCCCTCGTCATAAATCTAGCCACTAATTCAATAATCCATTGGTGATTTTCTAATTTTATTTTTCTATAATTATTAAGATCCTACTAGAACATTTCATATTTACCTGCTTATTTATTTATTTGATATATATTCTTACTCAATAATTGTAAAACATAGTCATTATATTTTACTATAACTATTTATTCAAATAGACTTTACAAAAAATCAGCCCCTTCAAGTTAGTATCTTTCTGATATGTCCCCAAGTCTCTTAGCATTTGATGTAATTGGTATTACATGAATAAATTTCAGATTTATCTTATTTGATTTCTTTCAAAGCTTTGAGTTTTGACCATTTCTCCAAGTATCCCTGTTTCCTTTCACTGGAAATTGACATTTAGAAAATAAAAACTATGAACTGGTTGTTTTAATTACTATTAGTGTCTACTATTAATTGACAGAGCTAGGAAATATGTGTATGTGTGTGTATGTTTATGTAACACAGATAAATATATGCTATGTGTCATTTATAATATATGTTGTATGTACATGTAAATGCATACATATTATACATTTTAATATGAAATTAGTTTATATTTATAACTTTCAATTTTGTTTCATTGGCACAGAGTACACATTAGTTTTCTTTCTTTATTTGTAATTTTTTCCTCAAAAGATAGGCCTACCTTCCACTATTTTTAATATATTTACTAATTTACGAAGTCAGTACTTTCAGAACTGCTAATCCATACCACTATGAAAAGCCAGCTTACTGGTGAAAATTCAGTTTGTTCTAATTTATAGGTAAATGTTCTATAAAGTGAAATTCACAAATCATAACTGAAAAAATTTAAGAATTTTGAAAATGGATACACTAATGAAACACATAGACCTATTATAAAAATTAGACTCCACAACTTAGTGAGACCCTGTTTCAAAATAAAAAAAATAGGGCTGGGGGTATAGCTTGGAGGTAGAATGCCCCTGAATTCAATCCCCAGTACCACAAAAAAAAAAAAATTAGAATATATATAAGATGTTCATATAGCATCATGGAATAACAGAGTACTTACATTTTGGTGTTTGACTTTTTCATACAGTATAATGCTGGTAAAATTTGCTCATATTGTTACATGGATTAGGAGTTTGTTCCATTTTATTGCTGATTAGTATTCCTTTGTATAATGTACAACTAATTTATTCATTCTACTCTTAATGAACATGTGGGTTGTTTTCAGCATTTGGCTTTTATGAATAAAAAATGCCAAAATCATTCTTTTAAAAGTCCTTTTGAAGACATATGTTTCTAAATCTATTGGAAAACACTGAAGAGTAGAGTTAACTGGGTCATATGGTAGGTATAAATTTAACTTTGTAAGAAACGGCTACAATTTTTTCTTAAATTGTTGTATCATTTGTGCACTCAGTAGCAATGTGTGAGTATTCCATTTGCTTCAAATCTTCACTGACATTTGGTATTTTCATTTTTTTTTAACTTCAGGAATTCGAGTGGCTGTATAGGAGCATCTCATAAAGGCTATAATTTGTATTTCTCAAATGTAGTGGTTATTCTTATTCATGTTATTCTCTTATAGTAATTGTCTACGCTATCCTAAAAAATATTTGCCTACCTCCACTGTGCCAGGATAATATCCTTTATTTGCCTTACGAACTATTATGACTTTAGTTTTGGCATTTCAGTTATGATTCTCCTCAAATTAATTTTTGTTTGGTTGGGTAGAGTTCAATCTTCATCTTTTTCCATATGGATATTCAGTTGATCTAGCTTCATTTGTTTAAAAAGACTTTCCCCAATGACTTGCTTTGATGCTTTTGTGGAAATTCAACTGTGCTTTGTAAGTGTGGGTCTGTTTTTGGACTCCTGTCTATTTCCTTGATGCAATTATCTATCATTAAAGAGAATTCAATCTGTCTTCATTACAGTAATTTTATAATGTAAGTTGGATGGTGTAAGTTCTCCTATTTTTTTCCCCAAGAATTTTTTGGCTATGCTAGGTATTTTGCATATCCAAATAAATTTTGAATCAGCTTTTATATTTCTTCAAGAAAAGCCTGTCATGATTTGCATTGGGATTGTGTTCAATCTATAGATCAGTTGGAGGGAGTTGGAGAATTAACATCCTAACAATTTTGACCCCTGTAATCCACAAACATGGTGTATGTCTCCATTGATTAAGACTTTTGTTAATTTCTCTTAGCAATGTTTTGTAGTTTTCAGTTCAGTCTTTTGCTATGTTTGTTACCATTCCGTGGTTTTAAACACTATTGTTTACAATATTGATTTTTTTAAATCCATTTTCTAGCTGGATACTGCTAGTATATTAATCTTGTAACCTACAGTTCTGTTAAATTCACTAACTAGTCCTTGCAGTTGTTTTAAAAGTTCCTTATGGTTTTTAATGTTATCTGCAAGTTAGGACAATTTTATTTTTTCTTTCCAACCTTTTTTTTTTCTTTATTCATTAGCAGAACATGAAATAGTAGCAAAAGGTGACATTTTCACTTATTATCAACTTTATAAAAATCATTCAGTATTTTACCATCATGCATGGTAAAACCTATAGATATTCTGGATATGCCCTTATAAGACTGAGAAAATGCATTTCCTACATCTATTCAGAGGACTACAAGTGATTTCTTCTTTAGTTTCTTCTTTAGCTTGTTAATATAGTAAATTATAATGATCGATTTTCAAATGCTAAAACAACTTTGCGTTCCTTGAAGAAATCCCATTTGCTCATTATATATTATTCTTTTATATATTGCTGACTTCATTTTTGCTAATATTTTATTAGAATTTTTACATGTTTATTCATAAGGGATATTAGTCATTTTTTTAAAATTTCTTTGTCAGCTATTGGGTAATGTTGGCCTCATAAAATAAGCAAAATTTGGATTGGACAGTAAAATACCATCTAAGTCTTAAGTTTTCTTTATAAAAATATTACCTTTTGTTTATTTTAAAATAACTTATATAATATTCTGATTTCAGTGCCTTTGAAAAGATACTCAGTTGTGGTGTAGCTAAATCATATGGTAGATCCCTTCTCAGTTTTCTGAGGAATCTCTACAGTGATTGCACTAATTTGTAATCCCACCAATAGTAGAGAAGAGTTCCTATTTTTCTACATCCTAGCCAGCATTTATTGTAGTTTGACTTCTTGATGATTGCCATTCTAATTGAGTTAAATGAAATCTCAGTGTAGTTTTGATTTGCATCTTCCTAATTGCTAATTATATTAAACGTTTTGGGGGTGTATGTATTGGCCATTTGCATTTTTTCTTTTGTGAAGTATCTATTTAGTTCAATTGCCCATTTCTTGATTTTGATTGGGTTATTAGGTTTTGTTGGTTTTTTTGTTTTTGTTTTTGTTTTGTTTTGTTTTAGTGTTAAATCCTCTATCAGAGGAATAGCTGGCAAAGATTTTCATCAGTTCTGTAGGCTCTCTCTTTAGACTCTCAATGATTTCCTTTGAAGACCAGAAACATTTTAGTTTAATGCCTTCCCATTTATTAATTCTTGTTTTAATTTCCTGAGCTTTGGAGATCTTATTGAGGAAGTTTTTCCCTGTGCCTATATGTTAGAGTATTGCACCTATGCCATTCTCTAGCAATTTCAAATATCTGGTTTAATTTTCAGGTCTTAGATCCTTCTTGAATTTACTCTTGCACAGCATGAGAGGTAGAGACTTAATCCCATTTTTCTACAAATGGATAACCAGTTTTCCCAATGTCATTTGTTGAGATGGCTGTCTTTTCTCCAGTATATGTTTTTGGCACATTTGTCTAAAATCAATTGGCTATAAGTATGTGGATTTGTTTCTGTATCTTCTATGCTGTCCCATTGGTCTATGTGTTTGTGCCAATGTCATGTTGATTTTGTTACTGTATCTCTGTAGTATAATTTGAAGTCAGGAATTCATATGCCTCCTACATGGTTCTTATTGCTGATAATTACTTTGTCTACTCTGCGACTTTTTTTTTCATATAAAATTTAGAACTGATTTTTCTAGCTCTGAGAATGACATTGGTATTTTAAATGAGATTGCATTGACTCTGTAGATCACTTTTGGTAGAATGGCCATTCTATAGCAGAACAATTCATAATAGCTAAATTATGGAACCAACCGTAGGTGTCCATCAACACATGAATGGATCACAAAATTATGGGATATACACATAATGGAATTCTACTCAACAATAAAGAAGAACAAAATCATGTCATTTGCAGGAAAATGGATGGACCTGGAGAACATTATGTTAAGTGAGATTAGCCAGTCACAGAGAGTGAAGGGTCATATGTTTTCTCTCACATGCAGAAGCTAGGGAGTAATTGTGACATAAGAGGTACTTTAGATAATGGAAGAGAAACTCCAGTGAAGTGAGGGAGGGGGTTTTGGAGAGGGAGGAGGAGACAGAGAATTAATGAAGGAGACTCTTCCACTGAAATTATATACATATGTGAAAATACCAATGCCAATCTCAATATTTTATATGGAGAAATGGAGAGTAGGGAGAGACCCAGAAGAATACCCATCAGGTGCTGTGTGCATATATGTCAATATCATAATGAACTACATTATGATGCAAGACTATAATGCATGAATAAAAGTACAAAAATAAAATAAAAATCAAATAACTTCTATTTTAAAATTTTTATTGGTACATTTATACTTATATATCATGCTGAAATTCAAAGTGATGAATTCATATATGCACACATCTCTTGCTGTTTCCATCCATATACTTTTACTTTCTACTAGATAGTTTAGCTATTAAGATTTTTAAAGTTCTTGTATTAATTTTAGAAATCATCTTTTTCAGTGACTCATTCCACTAATATAAATTGTCAATTTTTAAGATAAAGCTATTGATAGCATTCTCTTATTATTCTGTTAATATTTGTAAAATCTGTAATGAGATCCCTTTCCTTATTAGTAATTTGTATTTTCCTATTTTTCTTTGTTGATCTTTCTAATATTTTATCAATTCATTATCTTTTTAAAGAATCAAATCTGGTTTGTTAACTTTACCTATTTTGATGATTCCTACAATTTATTATTTTCTTTATTCTATACAACACACTCACACATACACACACATATATGTATTTATTTATATTTTGTTTATTTGTTGTTCTTTTGAAAATATTGGCGCAATCTTTGGTAATTTATTTTAAACATTTAATGTCTTATTGCATAAGTATATGTCTATAAACTTATTTCTTTTTCAATATTCTTTCATTGGTGCATTGTAATTTCACATCATAATGAAGTTCAGAGTGACAAGAAAATATATGCACATAGCACTTGGTGTGCTTCCCCCTGGCTCCCACTCCAGTTCTTCCCCTAAGCATTGCTTTAGTTACTCTTTCAAAATTTGATATATTTCATTACCATTCGTGGCAAAATATTCTAATATCTTTTGTGATTTGCCTTTGAACTGTGTATTATTTTAAAATGGGTTCTTTTATATCCAAATATTTTAAACGTTTCTAGATATTTCTTGTTATTGACTTTCAATTCAACTTTGTTATGGCCAGATAGTATGCTCTGTCTTAAGCTATAGTCAGCCCTTGTAGATTTTTCATAAGCACTTAAAACTATATATACTCTATTAGCATTGTGTAAGTATTCTGTATAAGCCAATTAGGTCAAATGTTAGCTGCAAGTCAACATATTTCATATACTCCTTAAACACATAGCCTGAAGGTATTTTTATATAATATTTTTAGTGCACTTGCATTTTTACTCTGATCCACCACATGAGCTCAGGTATAGACGCTTATGGTGTCCTATCAATTCATGAAAAGTTTCAGATTTTGAAGCATTTCAGATTTCAGATTTTTAAGTTGGGAATGCTTAATCTCAATCTTTAATACTTTACAGATTTTTTTTCGGGGGGGGGGGGGTACTGGTACTGCGGATTGAATCCAGAGGCATTCATCCTTCGAACTACACCCCTAGTCCTTTTAATTTTTTTTTTTTTTTTTTTAATTTTGAAACAAGGTCTTGCTAACTTACTGAGGGTTTCACTAACTTGCTGACTTTGGCTTCAAATCTACAATCCTCCTCTCTCTGTCTCCCAAATACTGTGTTACAGGCATATGCCACCATGTCCAGAACTTTTCAGATTTTCGATTTGACATTTTGGTCTAGTTTTTCTTTCAGTTACTGAAGTAGGGGTGTTAAAATTTTAGCTATGTCATTTGATTTGCCTTTCTTTCTTTCTTTAATCCTGTCAGTTTATATTTCATTTATCTTGAAGCTCCATTATTAGGCATAGCACTTACTTGGTCTTCTTGAATGGACCCTTTTAAGTTAACCTATCTGTGGTAATAAGTATTGTTTTGAAGTCTACCTTTTTTGATATTAATATTTCATATTTTGGCTTTTGATGTTTACAGTTTATATGATGGTTCTTGTTCTTCTATTTTCAGCGTGTGTGTGTGTGTGTGTGTGTGTGTGTGTGTGGTACTGGGGATTGAACCCAGGAGCATTCTGTCTCTGAGGTATACTCCCACCCTTTTTTGGTTTTGCTTTGAAACAGGGCAGGGTCTTGCTAAATTGCTGTGTGCTTTATATTTTAAAGTTTGCCCCTCTTTAAATAGTAATATCATAGACTTGAATTATGCTTTTTCATAGTGTCACTTTCAACTGAGTATTACTTATTATTATATATATGTATG
>PVLC010000090.1:15091-33383 GCA_004027655.1 Graphiurus murinus
TTTTTTTTTTTTTTTTTTTTTTTTTTTTTTTTTTTTTTTTTTTTTTTTTTTTTTTTTTTTTTTTTTTTTTTTTTTTTTTTTTTTTTTTTTTTTTTTTTTTTTTTTTTTTTTTTTTTTTTTTTTTTTTTTTTTTTTTTTTTTTTTTTTTTGCGGTACTGGGGATTGAACCCAGGGGCATTCTACCTCTGAGCTACACCCCCAGCCCTATTTTTTATTCTTTAATTTGAAACAGGATCTCACTAAGTTGGGGAGGGCTAAGTTGCTGAGGATGCAAACCTGGATCCTCCTGTCTCAGCCTCCCAGGTACTGGGATTACAAGTATTATTTAGTATGCATTTTTATTTTCCCATCCTTTGTACTTTCTTTTTTTTTTTTTTTTGCTCTTGTTTTAAATGCTTATTATTCTTTTTTCTTTTATCTAATAATTTGTAGCCACAACACTTAGTATTTTGTTTTTAAGTTATTACTCTATGTGTCACAATATGCATAAATCACAATATATCTAGAATACTCAGAGTTAACATTGTAGCACTCCATACAATATATGAACCTTTATACAAGTGCTTGTTTACCTCTGTTCTTTGTGCTATTATTTACATACATTATAAAGTCAATAATACAATATTCTGTAGTTTATTTTAAATATAGTTTTGCTTTTGAAACAAATTTTTTTACTTTTAAAATTTAAAGGAAATACATAAATTTGATATTTGTGTTATGTTTCCTATTTTTGGTGGCCTTTGTTCTTTTTTTATAATTTTTAAAATTTTATCTATTTCTTATTTATTGGTACTGGGGATTGAACCCAGGGGCATTCTGCCTCTGAGCTAAACCCCTGGCACTTTTTTATTTTTTATTTTGAAACAGGATCTTGGATAAGTTGTTGGGGGACTTGCTGAGTTTCTAAGCCTGGCCTCAAAGCTGTGATTCTCCTGTCTCTGCCTGGAAAGTACTGGGATTACAGGCATGGGCCACCATGCTTGGCAGCTTTATTATTTCCTGTAGAATTTGCATCTTGTGTCAACTTTATTCAGCTTGAGGCACACCCTTTAGCATTTCTTACAGATTAGAACTACTGGCAATGAATTTTCTCGGTTTTTATTTACCTAAGAATGTCTTTATATTTTATTTTCTTTTAAACAGTACTTCCAATGCATATAGAATTTAGGGTTGGTAGTTATGTTATTGAAAGATATTTGATTGTCTTTTTACATATTTTTAGTAATGAGAAATATGATGTCTGGTTCCATAGTTTGGCAACTGTGAATTGTGTGTATCTAAACATAGATACACATGCATCGGTCTGATAGTTTGCTTTCCATTCTTTGGGGTAGATACCCAGAAGTGGTATTGCTGGATCATGTGGTAGGTTCATTCCCATTCATCTGAGGATCCTCCATACTGTTTTCCAAAGTGGTTGCACTAATCTGCAGTACCACCAACAACGTATTAGAGTTCCCACTTCTCCACATCCTCGCCAGCATTTGTTGTTGTTTGTGTTCTTGATGATTGCCATTCTAATTGGGGTTAGGTGAAATCTCCAGGCAGTTTTGATTTGCATTTCTCTGATTGCTAATGATATAGGGAGAAAGTGGGACATAAGAGGGACTCTAAAGGAAGAAGGAGAGACCTTAGATGAGCAAAGAAGGTGACTTAACTCAAGGTGATGGAACAGGAGGGAAACACCTTAATGCACATGATGTACTTTCACAAATGTCTCAAAGTCAATCACTAAACTGAATTTGAGAAGGAGGGAGGCGAGGGAATGGGGCAGGAATTGGGGAAGGGTTAAATATGTGCATGTATGCCTTTACCAACTTGTACCTAACAAAGATGTATGATTACAATGCACCAATTAAAAAAAAAATATGATGTCTTTGGCATGGCTGTTCCATTTATGATGTGTAATTTTCTTTGAGTATTTCTAAGATTTTCACTTTATCTTTTGTTTTAATCAGGTTTTAATATTACCTCTTATTCTGCATAAATGCAGTAAAGCTTCTTGGATCAACAAGGAAATATTTATTTGCCAATTGGGAAATTAGGGATTAGCAATTCTACAAATATTTTTCTTTCTACATTTTCTGGGATTTTAATCACACATATATTGGATTGCTTGATAGTGTCACAGGTCATTAACATATTTTTCTACTTATTCCTCAAATGTTCCTCAAGTTGGATAATTTCTATTGATATCTTTTAAATTCACTAATTCTTTCTTCTGTCTTCTTAGAATTACTTAGCTTTTTTAAAGTGGACTCATAATTTAATGTCAAGCATTTCAATTTAGTGCTTTTTCATAGCTCTGATAAGACTTTTTCATATCTATGATAAAATTCCACATTTGTTTATTCATTATGACCACATTTTCTTTTATAGTCTTAAATTGTAGGCCTTGTTATAATTTTATAACAGATACTTTAACACATTTTTGTTGTTTATATTGTCACGTGTGTGTGTGTGTGTGTGTGTGTGTGTGTGTGTGTGTGTGTATGTATGTGTTACTGGGGATTGAATCTAGGGGAATTGTATCTCTGAGCTGTGTCCTCAGCCCTATTTTATTTTGAAACAGGATCTCATTAAGTCACTGTGTGCTGACCTTGAACCTATGATCCTCTTGTCTCAGCCTCCCAGGTACTAGGATTACAGGCATATCCCACCATGCTGGGCTTGTTGTTACAGCTTTTATTTACTTGTTTTGGCTGATTACAATGTTCAGGTAATGTCAAAATCATTCTATTAACTATCTTTTTCTCAAACAAAGGACATCTTTTTATTATTTTGTTTCTTTGAGTAGCAATTTTTTATTATTGTTTGCTGGATAATGAGGATTTGGTATTGATGAACTTCTGTATTTTGTATCTTCCTTTAGCAAGTGCTGTGCTTCGTTTTGGCAGTCACTTAATTTAATGGGCATCAGCTTGATGATCTAGCCTCTTGTCTTTCAGTGTTCTTAGGTTATGTCCACAGTAGTATTTATTTTAGAGCTAGAAGAGCCTTTCTTTTTTTTTTTTTAATTTCTTTATTTTTGTTAATTGGTGCATTGTAATCATACATCTTTGTTTGGTATATTGTAATCATACATCTTTGTTAGGTACAAGCTGGTAAAGGCATACATGCATATATTTCTCATTTAATACTTCCCCAATTCCTGCCCCACTCCCTCACCCTCCCTCTTTTTTAGGTTTAGTTTAGTAATTGACTTTGATGAAAGTACATCATGTGCATTAGGGTGCCCTCCCCCCATCACCTTCAGTTAAGTCAACTACTTTGCTTATCTAAGGCTTCTCTTTCTTCATCCGGAGTCCCTCTTATGCCCCATTTTCTCCCTAGCTTCTGCATATTAGGGAGAGTATATGATTTTTTACTTTTTTGTGACTGACTAATCTCACTTAACATAATGTTTTCCACTTCCATCAATTTCCCTGCAAATGACATGATTTTGTTCTTCTTTGTGGCTGAGTAAAATTCCATTGTGTACATACCCCACAGTTTTGTAATCCATTCATCTGTTGATGGACATCTTGGCTGGTTCCATAGTTTGGCCATTGTGAATTTTATAGCTATAAACATAGATACACATGCATCAGTCTGATAGTTTGGTTTCCATTCTTTGGGATAGATACCCAGAAGTTGTATTGCTGGAAACTCACAGCTAAGAAAACAAACAATCCAATCAAAAAATGGGCAAAGGATCTAAATAGACACTTCACAAAAGAAGAAATACAAATGGCCAATAAATGTATGAGGAAATGTTCAACATCACTAGCAAACAGAGAGATGCAATCAAAACTACCTTGAGATTTCACCTAACCCCAATCAGAATGGCAATTATCAAGAACACAAACAACAACAAATGCTGGTGAGGGTATGGAGAGGTGGGAACCCTAATACATTGTTGGTAGGATTGCAGATTAGTGCAACCACTTTGGAAAACAGTATGGAGGATCATCAGGTGAATGGAAAAGAACCTAGAAAAGCCTTTCTAAAAAGAGAACTTTGTGGGTTTTCAATTGAGTGTCACATTTTGATAGAGATGTCTTCACTGTATCTATTTAAAAAGCCTACACCTCTTGTCACAGTGATGCAGTCTCTAGGTCAGAGGTTGAAATTATTTTATTATTCTTGGTCATCAAATATATTTTATCTGGTAATTCATGTGAAGTTATAAGTATATCAAGATTTAATGATAAAATATAGGAGATTTAAACAAAAAGCTTAAAATAGAAGAAAAATATATAAGTAATTAAAGTCACAGGTTTGAAACAACTCGGAAATCTCACTAGTGATGACATTGATTCCTATGTTCCTAAGCTGGGCTTTCTAATGAACTCTTTTCTACTCAATAAAAATTCAATATTTTATATAGTTTCTTTTAACAGTTTTCTTTTAGTAGATTTTAAAATTAAATTATAACTCAATTATTTAGTCCATTAACAGTGTTTTGTGTGATATAAACTACTATAATTTGGAATATGTCTCAAATGGTAAATTTGATTAATCCATTATTTCCCATATAATTTTGAATTAATTAATTTAATATATATTTATTAGGTACTTCTGTGTTCCAAACACTGTTCAAATATTTTGGTGAATAACAATCCCAAACAGTATCTTATAATAAAACCATTATATTCTAAAGTACATTATTAAATAGTATGATTAGAATATTCTTCTTTGAGAATATGACTTTTAGGTCCATATTTAGATTTGCTCATCTATGGATAATCTATTTTTATAACATTTTCTCCTGCTTGAATTAATGGAAGTATGAAATATACATTTGATATTTAGTCATAGAAATTCTCTTTTTTAATTGTATTATTTTTCAAACATTGTTAGCTGTATCTTTATTTTTTACTTCCAAATTATTTTCCCAGTCACAAAAAAGGTTTGAAAATATCTTTAGATAATGATTCAAATCTTTTAGTATATAAGATATAAATATTGATATTTCTTATTGTTCTATATTATGTTTAAAGATTATATAGTTTTCTATATCTTGTTTACCATAATATTTTGTTGGTTTTGATTTACTCAGGAGCAAATATTTTTAAAATATTATATCTGATTTTTTTTAACATATACCAAGATCATTACATTGTACTAATGAGTAATATTTTTGAAAAATATATCTTAGAAATTAACATAACTGGAAATGATGTATTTTTAATTATATAGGTTTGTATTTATTAGCTTACATTTTATTTATGATTTTTAATTACTTATATAGAATATAGATTATTTTATATAACTTATATATGGTAACTTCCTTCTATGTTTTACTATTATATTAACCAATAAAATATAGTAACTTCTCTGTTTGAAAAAAATAAAGGAGCTTGGTACATTGTTTTAGAGGTAATTATTTAAAAACTTTTTTTCAGAGTTCTTTTTTGTTTTTGTTTTGATACTACAGGTTGAATCTACAGACATTCTCCCTCTGAGACACACTCCCAGCCCTATTTTCTGCTTTGTAACAGGGTCTTGCTAAGTTGCTGAGGCTCGTCTTGAACCTATGATCTTCCTATCTCAGCCTCCCAAGTACTGGGATTTACAGGCATGTACTTCCATGCCCAGCTTCAGGAGTTCTTATTTTTAAAAGTCAAGTATCATAATTTATGTTTTAAAGAAATCCATCCATTATGATAAATTTTCAAAGTGTTTGGAAAATATACATACACATTGATTTATAATTTTAAATATAACTTTTTAAATCTATTTTTCTTATACTAAATTTTTGGTTTTAGATCATCTAAAAGATTTTATATTTTATTTCTTATTCAATAAACATTTTGAATTTATTGGCTTACCAAGGAGTTTTGCTATTTTGGTATCTTTTATCACATTTTAAATTTATGTTTGTTTTGAACTTGTTTTCTAGTGCTTAAAGTTTAAATTATTCATTTTTATATTTTTATTTGATAAAATATTCCAACTTATGGGTTTTTATTTGAGTAAATGATAATATTCTATAAATTTTGATGAATAGTTTATATTTCCATATTTTTGAAGAGCTATGAATTATATTTTTCTTTTTTCATTTATTTATTTATTTATTTATTTATTTATTTATTTATTTATTTATTTGGTCCTGAGGATTGAACCCAGGGGCATTTTACCTCTGAGATACAGCCCCTAGCCTGATTTTTTACTTTTTATTTTGAAACACGATTTCACTATGTTGCTGAGAGTCTTGCTAAATTGCTGATGCTATCCTTGAACCTGTGATACTCCTTTCTCAGCCTCCCAAGTAGTTGGATTATCAGCAGCCTATACCACTGTGTCCAGCTATTATTTTCTTAATTTAACTTTTATCTGATATTTATATTCTATGCTCCTTTTCTCATTGTATTTATATATTATCTTAAATCTTTTTATCTCTGCTTGTTTAGCTTTTAGATGATTCCCCCATTTCATAAATTAGATGATTTTATTTCTTTTTTGACTCAGTTTGTAAAATCTTATCAGTAATTTAACTCTTGACTTATGTTGTCATAACTGATATATTTGGTCCTGAGAGCATGTTATTTTTTGTATGATTTATTTTTCTTTTCTTTCTTTTTTTTTTTTTTGTGGTACTGGGGATCGAAGTCAGGGGCATTCTACCTCCGAGCTATACCCCCAGCCCTATTTTTTATTCTTTATTTTGAAACAATGTCTCACTAAGTTGCAGAGTGCCTCACTAGGTAGCTAAGGCTGGCTGCAAACCCGGATCCTCCAGTCTCAGCCTCCCAAATGCTGGGATTATAAACCGGCGCCACCATACCCATGATTTATTTTTCTTATTTTTCCTTGTTGTTCCCCTTTCACAATGTTTTTGATATAACTTATTTATCTGTTTTATTCTAATTACTGGCTTGTGGGTATACATTTTGCTTTTTATTCTAATTTTTACGGGTGAGCACATATTAAATTTACTACTTCTACCTCAAATGCAGACCATGAAAAAAATAAAAAATAAATTACATTTAAAACAAGAACAGAAGCTTTGTATTGACTTAATATGAGAGATTTCCCTAAACAAAAGCAGTGGTTGACAATTCATAAGGTTAACCATTGTCAGAATCATTAAGTTGTCTTTCCCCTAATTGAATATGTTCTTCAGCCTATTTGTGGTAGTAAGAATAAGAGCACTCACTCATCTTCCAAAGAAAAAGAATGTGCCCACATTCTAATTCCCAGAACCTGTGAATATGTTAGGTTACAAGGTCAAGGTGGAGTTAATGGTGTCAATCAGCTGACCTGAAAATAGAGAGATTTTTCTGAATTTAGGTGGGCTCAACATTATCACAAACATTATCATTAAAGCTGGAAGAGGAAAGTAGAAAAGAGAACTAGAAAGACAGTAGCCAGAGAAGGAATCAGCCCAATGTGGCTGCTTAAAGAAGGAGAAAGAGGGCCAAGCTGGATAGGACAAGGAACAAATTCTTTCCTAAAGAATTTCCTAAAAAGAAGTAACACAGCCTGCTAACCCCTTTTATCCCAGTAAGACTCACTTTAGACTTGAGCTACAGAATGGTGAAATGACAAGTTTGTGCTTAGGCCAGTACCTTTGCAGTCATTGCTTACAGCGCCCATAAAAAGTAATCTACCATTGCACTGGAAAGATTATAGGTAATAGATGAAATATTACAAAAAAATAAAACTCAGAGGATAATATTTTAAAAAAACACAAAGAATTGTCTTCAAAAAACATTAATAGAGGAATCAGAAAATGACCTCAAAATATGCATATTTTATATGTGTAGAAAGATGAGAAAAATAGCCTTTCATAAGAAAATTACATCATTCTAAGTAAAAGAAGTTTTTGAAATAAAAATTATGATTATTCTTATAAAAATACACTAATGACTCCACACCAGAAAATGTATCAAAGTTATGAAATTATATGATCAAGCCAATAAATATATGAAAAATCATTAGCAATCAAGTAGATGCAAAACTACACTGAGATTCCATCTACCCCCCCATTTGAATGACAATTATCAAGAATACAAACAAAAATAAGTGCTGGTGAAGATGTGGGGAAAAAGGAACTCTTACACTCTGTTGGTGGGACTGCAAATTAGTGTGGCCACTATGAAGATCAAAGTAGAGGCTCCTCAGAAGACTGGGAATGGATCTACCATATGATCCACCTATGCTCCTCCTGAATATCTAAAATCAGGATATCATAGTAATACATTCATATCTATGTTTATAGCAACACAATTCACAATAGCCAAATTATGAAACAAGCCTAGGTTTCCATCAACAGCTGAATGGATTACAAAATTATGTGATATACACACAATGGAATTCTACTCAGCCATAGAGAAGAACAAAATTATGTCATCTGCAGGAAAATGGATGGAACTAGAGAATAGTATGCTAAGTGAGATTAGCCAGTCAGAAAATGAAGGGTAGTATGTCTTCTTTCCTATGTGGAAGCTAGGGGAAAATTAGGAGACAAGAGAGACTTCAGATAAAGGAGAAGAAAACCCAGTGGAGTGATGGAAGGGATTTAAGGGAGGGAGGTGGTGGTGGTGGTGGTGGAGGGAGACTTGAAGGAAACACTTCAATTGAAACTACATACATACGGCAATGTACGATGCCAATCTTGATGTCATGTATAGAGAAGGGGAGCAGTAGGGTGGGATCTGGGGGTGGAGGCACCAAGTGCTAAGTGCATGCACATCCCAATCACTCTGAACTTCATTATAATGTAAGTACAATGCACCAATAAAAGTGTATTCAAAATACAATACATTAAGAATATGAAACAATTGAACAGAGTAGAAGATCAGTAGTTTTATGGATCAGTAGTTTCTAAGGGAGAACATAACAGAAAATAGAAAATGTTTTTAAAAATCTATTTTCATGAGGAAATGTTCAACATCATTAACAATCAGAGAGATGCAAATCAAAACTACCTTGAAATTTCACCTAACCCCAATCAGGATGGCAATCATCAAGAACACAAACAACAACAAATGCTGTCGAGGGTGTGGAGAAGTGGGAACCCTAATACATTGTTGGTGGGATTGCAAATTAGTGCAACCACTTTGGAAAACAGCATGGAGGGTCCTCAGATGAATAGGAATAAACCTACATATGATCCAGCAATACCACTTCTGGGTATCTACCCAAAAGAATGGAAAGCAAACTATCAGACTGATGCATGTGTATCTATGCTTATAGCTGCACAATTTGCAATTGTCAAACTATGGACCAGCCAAGATGTCCATCAACAGATGAATGGATTACGAAACTATGGGATATGTACACAATGGAATTTTATTCAGCCATGAAGAAGAACAAAATCATGTCATTTGCAGGGAAATGGATGGAACTGGAGAACATTATGTTAAGTGAGATTAGTCAATCACAAAATGTAAATAATCATATGCTTTCCCTAATATGTGGAAGCTAGGGAGAAAGTAGGTCATAAAAAGGACTGTAGATGAAGAAGGAGAAACCTTAGATGAGCAAAGAAGGTGACTTAACTGAAGATGATGGGGGGGGGGAACACCCTAATGCACATGATATCCTTTCACAAACATCAAAGTCAATCACTAAACTGAACTTGAGAAGGAGGGAGGGCGAGGGAGTGGGTTGGGAATTGGGGAAGGGTTAATTGAGAGATGTGTGCATGTATGCCTTTACCAGCTTGTACCTAACAAAGATATGATTACAATGCACCAGTAAAATAAATAAAAAATAAAGAATATGTGGCAATAATTGAGCACAAAAATGGAAAGAATAGAAATAAAATTGTAGAGCTAGTAAAATAGCAACCAACTGAAACTCACCAAATCCAGTAGGAGGTAGAGAAACAGAGAATCCTTGGTAAATAAAAGACAATGTGAGGTGATAGATATCTGTACTCACGGATCACAATGACCATGAATGAACGAATTCTTTTCTCAGAGAGTATATGATTGAGTCCAATAAAATAACCAAAATATTATACCTAAAATTTCTTCTTATTTTCCTTTGTATTTCTATAGAAGTGCGCAAGACACACATACACACACACAAAATAATGATGGAAAAGAACAAAAATAAGTTATTTCTCAACTACACACCTAGATGTAACAAAGACAGAATAATGAGAACTGCTGGAATAATCATAGAAAATACATCCACAGTAAAAAGATTAACAGAATTAAACAGTGACACATATACATGAATATGATAATAAAATTTCAAAATCATGGGGAAAAGTTCCTTCAATTATCTGTATGTAAGCACTCTTAGAATTTTGATGGTTAGAAAATTTTCTGTCTTTGACTAAAACTTTTGGCATGTGAAAAATTTGTTGATGACAAGTAGATCTGAAATTACAGATAGGTATATACTCGTTCATGAGTATAACCCTGAGCAATAGCAATATGTTAATGTGAGATAACTCAAGTTATAATCTTTTTTTGTTTTCACCATATTCGGTGAATTATGTGGGAGTAACATAATCCTGAGCAAGATGAGAGTAATGTATAACAATAATAATACTGCTAATTATACTGCTATAATGAAGACATAATAAAAATGCTACTAGCTGTTTTGTAGCATAGCTTGTCCTTAAAGCATTGTAAACAGAGATATGGCTATTAAGAGTTAGCTTTGATATATGGCATATGATGGAGAGTTAGTGTGACTAATATTGCCCAAGTGTAAAAAAGTGTGCTATATTACTCTAAGATCTATTGCTCTATCTTTCTAATATAGAAGCCTATGTACTAATTTTTACTCACATCAGTAGTAAAGAACACATATGCAAATAAATTAAATCATTTTACCTCAATATTATTCCTCATCCGCTACTTTTTTTTTTTTTACTAACATTTTCAAAATGTGAAAATTGGTTTGGAAGATATGTTAAAATATCCAGACACAAAAATAAGCCCTTCAAAAATATCAAAACACTTTTAACTTGGAAATTGCTTTTGGGAATCTTTAAATGTTCCCATACACTGCTGGCAGCCTACAAAAGCTTCTTGATGCATTTTTAATGAACTATATTTATTATCAAATACAGGATTTCGTATTCTATCAGCAGGGTAGTTGGGTTGGCAATAACAGAAAACAAGTTTCCTAAAATGATATATAGATCCCCATATTTTAGAATTATAACTTCGGAAGTCAGAATACCAGATTCACAGTACTTCTGCCTTATTAAAGCTTTGGCATAGACACATGGTGGTTTTTCTGTCTCCTTCACAAATATAATATACTGGCCTCCTCATTGCTTTTTAATTTGAGGAAATAATTTTTATTAACCTAGATGCAGTGAAAAATCTTACGTGTTTCAGGGCATTGTGTGAAAAAGAAAATAGCCATTTGCCAAAAAATTTGTTACTCTGCACAAATGCAGTTTTTTTTTTTATTCTGATAGCCCAATGGCAGAGAATATGACAAATCTTCATTTTACAATAAGTAGCACAAGGATGAGATTATTTCTAGGCATTTATGCTAAATTTTTCTTTTTATGTCATTTTCTGTAAGTTTTTATAAAGTAAAATTTCTTAAAGCAAGGCATTCTAATCTCCCCCTAAATTTACATATCCCCCTAGCTCACCCTATAAGAAAAGCCATCTCTCACTTTTCTCCAGAGAGTAACTACAAAGGGTTAAACAAAATCCACCCTGACAATACTAGAAACAATTCTCTTGGTGTGTGTTGGTTCACTGCTCCACAGGGCATAGCAGATGTTGTGTCTGGTAGTAAGAAGGGCCCAGGAGGTGTGGGCTGTCAATCACATATTTGCTTTTTTTTCCCCCTTCTAACTACAGGCTACGCTATGGATATGAAGCCCAACTAAAACAATCTGCCTCAGCTGGGGTGTGTGAGGTATCAATAACCCTTGGCAGAGGTGTCAAGAGCCTTGCTGGAACTCGACTACCCTGCTGACCAGATGCTTAGCAAGTTAACAAGATTCTGAGCATCACCACTTTTCCAACACAACAATTAACACAACTGGAAAATCGCTGCCCTAATATTCTGAAAAAAAAATCATCAAAGTTGCCCTTTATGGAACAGAGGCAAATTCTATTTACTGGGCTACATTGTGAAAAAGGAATATTTCGAAGTTTTAAGCTGGGCAAGTGCTTTGGCTAAATAAATAATATGAAGATTCCTGAAAAACAGAAATCTTACCAAAAAGTATTATCTTAGCGCATTTGTGTGCATAATTTCTGAGTACATTAAAACTGTATTCATTTTAACTCTTACAAATATAATGTTTGTCTTTGGGAATAACTGAATACAACACATTTCTTCACAACTGATCCAGACTAGCCCTTGGTTTAAGAGTGGAATCTAAACCAGCAGAGTTTGGATCAAGTGAATAATACTAGTCAGCATACATATGTTAGGAAGTTAATAAGTCAACAATATTTAGATATCTATAAAAATAGAAAGCAATAAAGCACCCAAGTTATTTGATTAAAGAAATCTCTCTTGCAATGGATTTTATACCAAACTGATGTATTTTCTGACCTGAATATATTTCCTGTTTGTTTTTCAAGTTATACTACATTATGCTATTCCCTATTCTCTCATTCATAATTCTATTAAATTGCAATTATATGCTTTTTTCTAGAAAAAATAGATTTTGTGTTATTTCTAGAAAAAATAGTATACCAAAAAAAACAGGAATATTAGCTTTAAACAATTTAATGTTGTTTGTCTTTGCTTTGAAATTCAATAATGCCATCAGCCTGTAAGACCTCTTAGAGCCCAGCATTTCACACAGTGAAAGCTGCTTTCTGTTACAAAAGCGCAGCAGCTGTGGCTCCCGCAGATACCCTTAAAGACAGATATAATCAAGCACTGGGAGGGAGTAGGTCGACACAGGAGCATGAAATGGACGAGATGAAGCCCCTTTGTCACCGCCAAACAGACTATAAAGTTACTATAGTAACATACAGTATTAAACTCCAGGTGGATTGACTTAATCTTCCTCAAACAAAAAATAAAGGTTAACAAAAACCAAACCGATAATGATTACAATCATGCTACCCAAATATTTTTCAAGAACTTGTTGTTTTTGGTTTTGTCTGGATAGATGAGGAACAGGGTATGGTGCCTCATATTCTGGTTTGAAGAAATAACTCCAGAAGTTCAGAGTATGTGGGTGGGGGGGGGCATGGGGAGAAATGCAGCTTTAAAATATTTTGAACAAATCTATTGAGCTGAATGGCAAGAAAAATCTAAGCAACAAGGAGCCATTAGGCTCTAAGGATTCTCAAACACAATTTTTTTCTACGTTTATCACATATTTGAGAGGTAAGGAAAATTTAAGTAGTAATGCCTCTGGATCCAGTCCTAAATTCATCGATAATTCAGCAACCTTTCTTTAAGAGTTTTAAACTCCATCTGTTTTATTCTGTGTTTTCAGAAAGAAAAAAAAAAAGATGTAAGATATAAGGTACAATATCTATGAAATAGAAGCTAGAAAACTGGTCTGTAGAATGTGAGACAAAAAAAAGTAGAAAGACATGGAAATTAAAAAAAATCACAAATAAAATTGCAATTTTTGAATGTCATAAAGGAAGTAAACCTAAGTGTTTAGAAGATACAGTAACCTCTTACTCAGGGCATATGTCAAATCCAATATTATTTCTTGTAGGTAGAGTACTTATTTTTAGTGTGATCATTGTTTCATTTATAAAATATTCCTATAGGCACAATTTCCACCCAAACACACATATTCTCTCTCCCTCTCTCTGACACATGCATAATCTTGCATGCACACAATCTTAACTGTTTTGCTTTAGTAAATACTCATTTTTTGTGGATGTATTCAATATTGTTGAATTTTATGTCTTAAATATAAAAGACAAATTGCAATAATAAATCTTAGCATGCCCATATTTGTATTCTGGATTAACTTAATGATAGCTTGAGTTGCTCTTCTTGAACATAGCTCTAATGATCCGAAAGAGTTAAGATAAGACTTTTTCTGAACCTTAATTTATGCCATGGAGTCAGGCACCAAGGCAATCCGGACTCAATAAGAATATTTTTAGTAGGACTTAGCTAACAGTGTGAGACATACCTTTAATGGATTTAGTTTGGGTAAACAACCTTTGTCTAGACAGCCCAAATGTCACAGGTGTCGGTGCTCATTTTAAGTGGTAACTTCTATGTAAATAATTGTGAAGTTGCATCTTGTTCTTTATACTGATATTTTATGAATTAAGGTTTTCAACCATATCAAGACCTAAATGTATACTCATAAGTGGTGCTTTTAATCATAGCATTTTTGCTGGTCACTCTTGTTTGAGAATGTAGGAACAATTAGGTTTTATACTGCATTCTAAGATTTGTGATATGATTGCTGAGAGCTACTTATGATTTTTAGTAGTATTAAGAAATACAGAAAAGGGGTGTAGAAAGGACTACCTGACAGGTAGCAGAATTTGGGGTAGAGAGTGAAGAGCAAAATTAGGGCTAAGAGATAAAAAACAGTCATAATAGGAAGGAGTAAGGATGCTTATTTACTATAAAGAAGGATATTCATTCATTAAACTTATTTGATATATCCATGCATATTAAAATCATGAAATTTTGAGAATTGGTACAAAGCTATATTATTTTTACAGGTGAATTACATTTAGTCAATTTCCCTATAATTAATGAGAACGTAATAACTTATTACACCTTTATAATAACGAATGATCTCTTATATCAAGTATTTTTCTTCTATTAGTTAATTTAAAAAATCATGTGACCTTTGCTACATGCTAAACTTCATCCATAAAATGTTTACTATTCATCTGATTATATTGTTGCAGAATAGAAAGGAAAGGGAAAAAACAGAAGAAATAGAAAGGTCCTGGACCTGAGGAGTCATTCAAACTAACACATAGATTCTGATGTTACAACTACAAATGTAATTCACACCTACCCAAAAGCCTAACATTTTGAGCATTAGCTCAAATTTATAGGAATAGTTTAATATACTTTCAAATTTGCCTCATTTTATAGTAAATGCTGCATGCTTATTTTAGTTGTTCTGTAGTTTCTAAAATTCTAGGAAAGAGCAATATAATTTACTTCCTTATCTATAAAATAGTAAATTATCATTTTACAAGATTAAAGAACAATCTTCAATCATGAATGGTAAATTCCAATGAACCAATGTTATATGATTTAAGTTACAAAAATTAGTAAGATTAAGTCAAG
The DNA here is from genome assembly GCA_004027655.1 of Graphiurus murinus. Taxonomy (NCBI): domain Eukaryota; kingdom Metazoa; phylum Chordata; class Mammalia; order Rodentia; family Gliridae; genus Graphiurus; species Graphiurus murinus. The sequence goes on from PVLC010000090.1 coordinate 30,263, forward strand.
GATTACTTTGGGATAATAATTTCATTTCTAAGAAATATACTTAAAACTTTTAGTATATGATAAAGTTTTTGCTCTTACATAAAACATTCAATTACTTATGCATGCAAATTTATATTCTTCATTACTTTAATTTTGTTAAGAACAAGTGTCATCTGAGGTTGCAATTTATTTTACTGGTTGATAACATCAGAAACCCTACCCCCCCTCATACAAAATGAAAAGGATGCAGGATCCAAAGCAACAACTATTGAATTAAACGTTGCCTTAAATGAGAATGTGTCACCAATAATCCTATTTGTATACTGCATAATCTATTATTTCTTTTTCTTGTGTTTTTTGCCTTCAATATGCATTCTACACTTTACTAGAAGGGCTGTGGGGTTAAAATCAGTAATTAAAAACCTGGGGCTCTAATAACTTTGACAAATATAGTAGGCCTGCTCCATTCTATAAGTTGTTCCCAGAAAGGGATAAAAGAAATGGCTTTTTAAAAGATAAATTAGCTCAATTCATAAAAATTCACATAATGGATAATAGTTCATACACAGCATTTCTGCCATCTTCATTCTGAGGAGCAAACAAGGAAAGGAGAGAGAGGAGGCTACAAGTCATGTTTTTAGTGCTATCAGCTGGAAAGTATGTCAGACTCTTAAAATTGCTGTAATTTTCACCTCAGGCATCCCAAAGAGCTCAGTAAACCATCCAGGATGAGACCCACAACAATCTATAAGCTCCAGCACCCTCCTTGCAAACCCTGCAGGATACCTCAAACTCCCTTGGACTCTCCTGGCATTCTCAGCAACTTGACTGACCTCACAGAGGATCCATCAGAATACCAGGCCCGCCCTCATCTGATTCTCTACAGGAATAGGAAAAGGGAAGACTCCAAAACCAATGACAAAGCCATTAAGACAGTATATGTATAGAACAAGTGTCTTAATGACCTTGCAGAGCGCACCCCAAGTCCCCCACCTTCAAAAGTAATGATGTGAACTGCAGGTTCTACTGCTAATGAGCAAAGATGATCTTTATAGAAGCACATCTATACTCTATGGATATCTTGTGAGCACACAGGGAAAAGTGATGGAATAAGCTTCGTTTCTGCATTAGTAACATTTAGTAAAGTCAGTAAATGATCATTCAGATTTTCTTTTTTCAAAGGACGTTAGCTTCTCCAAAAGCTGTTGCTATTTTCGAACTACATTCACATCAGAAAGAAAGCCCAGGAAGCTCAAAATGATGGAAGCTGCAATTATTGCCTTTTTAGTTTTCTTTCTTATTCCTCCGAATAGAAACAAGTCTTGCAATGATTTCTGCACAGCATATTAAGGCAAATTCATTCAGTGAACAAGTTGTTACCACATACTTCCAAAGCTGGATTAACATTTTATAACAACCATAATGTCCATAGCTCTCTTTAAATAAAGATATTGTAACGGCTAAAACTTTTTAATGAAATTCAGTTAACTAATTTGTTTATGGATTTCATTGCTTGACTATTTAATGTTTCCATTTTCTCTCAGAATAAAACATGCCAGCCCTTTTAATAAGCACCACATTCAAAGAACACTAAGAGTTTTTCCTTTTTGTTTTGTAACACATACTCTGCTTTGGAGTTTACCAACCAAATTATCATCAATAAATATTAATCAATGAATATATTTTCCAAAATACATGAAAATAGTAAGATAATTCCTGAATAAAATCTAAAGTCCAGCCGGGCGTGGTGGCGCACGCTTTTAATCCCAGCATTTGGGAGGCTGAGACCATAGGATCTGGGTTCGAGGCCAGCCTCAACTACCTAGTGAGGTACTCCGCAACTTAGTGAGACCCTGTTTCAAAATAAAGAATAAAAAATAAGGCTGCGGGTATAACTCGGAGGTAGAATGCCCCTGAGTTCAATTCCCAGTACCGCAAAAAAATAAAATAAAATAAAAAATCCAGAGTCCAAATTACTAATGTTTGCGTTTATAAATTAATGATACTGCCGAGCATGGTGGCGCACACTTGTAATCCCAGTACTTGAGAGGCTGAAACAGGAGGATCACAGGTTTGCTGTCAGCCTCAGCTTGTTAGTGAGGCCCTCTGCAATTTAGTGAGACCTTGTTTCAAAATAAAGACTGAGGGTGTAGCTCAGAGGAAGAATGCCTCTGGATTCAATCCTCAGTATCACAAAATAATAATAATAATAATAATAATAATAATAATAATAATAATAATAATGATCCTTAATACTACATGCAACTTCTAGTACATTAATAGTTTATTAGACTGTGAACCCCATAGAGCAGGGCCTACATCTGTTTTGTTTATTCTCTTATTTCCAGTGCTCAAAGTAGTACCAGGCACACCATAGATACTCAATGTTTATTGAACAAATAATAAAATTACTGAATTTGACAACTATTTGTAGCTGTCTAAATATATGAAAATGAATAAATATTTTATTTCACAATTCAGAGTTAAATTGAAATACAATTCAAAAAGTTAAAGTATTTTCTCTAATGAATTTAGAGCATATATCAAGTGTCTACACAATTTTTAATCAATTAATAATTAATTATGCATGCTGGGTATTAAACCCAGGGGCATTCTACTTCCAAACTAAACCCCAGCCCTATTTTATTTTTTATTTGGAAATAGTATTGCTAAGTTGTTGAGGCTGGTTTTGAACCAGCCTCCCAAGTACAAGGATTACAGGTGTGCTCTATCATGCCTGGTCTTATAATTTTCTTTATTTGTTTATACACTAATGCTCCCTCTTCAAATGTGTCACTAGATCAATGTCAAAAGGAAATTAAAAAACAAAATTATTAAGAATACAATTGCATTATTTATTTTAAAAGGAAAACAATTTATTAGGGAAGTGTACTGAAAAACTGGCTTCTTGAACACAATCTGAATCATCTGTGTAAAGGGAAACACCCAAAAATATGGCTACCAAAGTTGTATTTAACCTCCCCCAAACCAGTTGTTTTCTCAAATGATTATCATATTTGAAAGAGTCTGCACCTCTCTGTAGGTATCAGTATTGCAGAATCATGATTCATTTCGTTTTGTTGAGGTAGATTAGAGGTATATATATATTAGGTAGAAAAGAGGTATCGGGAAAATTCATAAA
>PVLC010000090.1:39316-125078 GCA_004027655.1 Graphiurus murinus
AGGGTCAGCCTAATGCACACAATGTACTTTCACAATTATATAAAAGTCAACCACTAAACTGAACTTGAGAAGGAGGGAGGGCGAAGGAGTGGGGTGGGAACTGGGGAAGGGGTGAAATGAGAAATGTGTGCATATATGCCTTTATCAGCTTGTACCTAACAGAATTCCTTCTGGGTAACAGTGTAAATTACATCAGGAATAGTCCCTGACCAGCTATGGCCCATTGCCAAGTGCAGGGGCTCTGAGAGACCTAGGCTACTGGGGGGAGGGGGGTACTACAATTTAAAGTAGGCTAATATTGTTTACAAGAATATGCAGGTCATTGATGTCTTGACCACAGACTATTACTGCAATACAAAACTATGAAATTTTTGAAAGCACAATGAAAAAATAAGCAAAAATTCCCAAGTCCTGCTGACAATATGACAAATGGAGTCAATGATTTTTCAATGTCTCTGCAGACCACCCCCACATCCATAATTGTGTTTTTTAGTTCTTAGGATGAGAAGTAACATATATTGCAAACAGCATTGTTAACATCCTTTTAAAAGAGATCTGTTTAGCTATAGGTAAGATACACATGGAAATCTTCTTAGGTCCATCCCCAACTGAGAAAAATACTTTTTAAAAAAAATATACTAATCGATCCAAGCAAGTAAACTATACTTGGGGGAAAAGGCATTTTTCCCTATAAGCAGAGGTGAAAATATAATTGCAATTATATAATAAAAAATATATTATATATATGTAATTATATAAGTATATATAATTAAAATTATACACACACACACACACACACACACACACACATACACACACACTGGAGATTGGACCCAGAGGTATTCTTCCTCTGAGCTACACCTCCAGCCCTTTTTATTTATTCATTTTTTATTTTGAATCAAAGTCTCACAATATTATTGTGTATTGGCCCCCATCATCATAATTTTTAATTACTTTTGACCAATAATACTTGGGTGTTGTTATGTTATTTGTATAAAGATTGTTTTAATTTTCATTTATTTCTTATCAAGTCTAATTCCCATTAGTAAGAGTTAAGAGCAGCTATATTAGCCAAGCATGGTGATGCACACCTACAATATCAGTACTTGGGGGACTAAGATAGGAGGATCACAAGTTTGAGGCCAGCTTCAGCAACATAGTGAAGTCTTCAGCAACTTAGCAAGGCCCTGTTTCAAAATAAGATAGAACTGGAAGTGTAAATAGAAGTAGAAACTCCCCCCTGGATTCAATCCTCAGTACCTGCCCCCCCCCCATGGCACACACAGATGTATCAAGCAGATTTAACAATGAGGATATTCTTAAAAATAAAATTTATGTACATTTGTGTCTTAGTCAGTACTCTCACTGCTATAATCCAAAGAACTGACCATAGGACTTAACAGGATGCAGATTTACTTCCCCACAGATTTTGGACATCTTGGGGTTTAGTCCATGTGAGGCTGGGGTCAGAGCATGGCTGCGGGAAGCATAGAGAAAGAGAAATAGAGGCACAAAGGCCTTGTTCCTCACATCATGGAGGCAAGCAGGCAAGGGAATTGGGACCATATATAACCCCAAGGCCACTCCTCCAAGCACCCATTTGCTCCAGCCCAGATAAATCCAAATAGATTTATCCACTGATGAGATTACAACCAAGTCAGGCTTCTGTCTCAGCTACCTTGTTTCCCTGAGAGCTAGGGGGGCATTCTAAATCCAAACCCCTACAATTTGATGTGGGTTAAATATGATAGAACTCAGATTTCTGACTTCACTTGCATTCATTCATTATACTTTTAAAAAATCATTGTACTGTGTAAATGATGTTTGTCAAATTTTCTATAGTTTTCGATCATTTTAAAGTATATAATATAAAGATATTGACTGGTCTTTATGTCCAACAGAGCTACTAACAGTTAATTGAATAATGATATCTTAGAATATCACTATACTTTAAAGCTTACAAATTGCTCTTAAATAATTAATTTCAGTTTTAAAAGTTTATTTTTAAAATTGGAATTTTAGCCCAGGCATGGTGACACATGGTTGTAATCCCAGGACTTGAGAGGCTGAGACAGGAGGATCATAGGTTCGCAGCCAGTCTCATCAACTTAGCAGGGTCCTCCACACACAACTTAGTGAGAACTTGTTTCAAAATAAAATAGGGCTAGGGGTGTAGCTCAGAGCTAGAATGTTCCTGGGTTCAATTCCCAGCACCACACACACACACACACACACACACACACACACACACACACACTTTCCTATAATTAATATTCTTATGTTAAAAAAAAAATGCCAATTTTCTCCAAGTTCAATTCAGGATTTTTCTTTTTCTCAAATGCATTAATTATTTAGAACAAGTCAACTTTAAGTTAACTAGAGAACCCTGCTGGATGAATTATGAGTTCTCTCTTTCTGCATGTTAAACTTCTGCCCTTTTTAAAGACTTCTTCCACCATTAAAAACATATCTTATGTGGATACTCTTAGTATCAAGGCAGGAGAAGATTTTTGTAGGCATTTTATCAGATTAATGACATTTATAAAGAATTTTAGAGAAAATAAAAATGAGCCTGGTTGCCACTTGCTTAAGATTCTCTTTTCAGTTAAGCATAATGTGTGTAGATTAAAAAGAAAGCCATAGTATATTAGCTTCAAATATATAACCAGCAAGAATTGTTGGTGAGTTAGTAGCTTGAATATTCTATGACATTGAACAGCAAAAACATTTGTCAGTATTTGTTGATTATGCTAAAGGAATTGTTTTTAAAAAATTGTCTGCATTTTTCACATCTCTGAGTTGTCCCTATTTTGGGAGGGGAGGGGAAAACAAGAAAGGAAGTATTTCTAGAAAAGTCACTTTGGTAATATCTGAGACAACACTATTCTTATTTCACCGGGATTTTATTTCATTCTTGTAGGCTTAACATCTCACTGCATGAACAAAGAAAATATCATGTGAAAAGGGCTTCGGGCTAGCTACTTCCAAAAGGATTCAACCTTCCAAGTGCTATCAATATCATCCATACACCCACACAGTTAGCACGTTTGAATACATTTACTGAAAACCATTAATAAAGCAACAATCTTAGTCTGGTTCTTAACCATGTGTCACAGTGAAATAAGTTCATGTAAATCTGTGAACTGCACGACAATGATCAAATTAACAGTCATTTCGAGAAAAAATGCCCCTCAGGCTGAAAAATAATTAGTAGTCTCTCACTATCTTTTCCTCCTAATAAAAATCACGATATTATTGTTGACTGTGCTAATAAAACACCTCCCGTGACCCTGATGTAGCTTGATGTAAAATGTAAGGACTGTTCTATTGTGCAGTCTCACACATCTTTTATTGAACATTTCCATTTGGCTCTTCATCTGGGAACACCAGGGCCCATAGAAACTGAAGAACTTTTGTCACAGTGTAATGCAACTCTCACTTGTTTATTACTGCAGTTAATAAAGCACCCACTTTGAAATTCATTATCTTTGAAATTTCACTTTTAACTACATAAGCTGAATATTCAGCTTATGACTAGGAGCAGAAACAAGAGCGAGAGACAGAAAAAGCAAACAGAAAATCCATGTCGTACTGAAAGCAGCCCAAGGTTAGCAAATATGTTGCCATAAACATAGGGTCCCCGATTTTGATTTTTAGAAAACCTTAATTGATAAAGTCATAAGGTCACAGGTTGTTCAACATATTTTATTTTTGATTATTTATATTGCTTTTGTGAGGGACAAAAGAAGTGAAAGCCTAATACTTGTCCTCAAGGAGTTTATCAAAGATAGTATAAATTGGTTTTCTGTGCTTAAGTGGATGATGAGTTGATTACAAATATTTGCAACATATAAGCTGAGGATAAGATGCTGATTATGTTTTTAAAAATATACAGAAGCCTGATAAAGTCAGCAAACGACTGAAGTGTGTGAATCAGAACATTGAACAGTGCCTACAAGCTGATAGCACAATTCACAAGAACCCTGGTTTCAGGAATCAACAGGATTCAACAAAGGCTTCTGAGTGTGACAAGGTAAGCAAGGGATTGTCTTTGCATTTGTGTAGCCTGGTGCCCAGTGAGGAAAAATTTATGACCATACTAAGTAGAAGACATGTGAGAATACGGTAGTTATCCTAGTGACCATTTTACTTTACAGCAAAATATTTTGATTGTACTTTCATAAATTCTTAGAATTAGACATTTGTAGTAAGGAGGAATAACATCTGTTTCTAGAAAAAGCTGAGCATGTCAGGCATGCATATAATTTTAAGCTGTATTATAACTTTCAAACATTATCAGAAAATATGTATGTTAACAGCAGATAGTAAGCAATGGATAGCAAAAAGAAATGTTTACAGGAAATATTTCAAGAGTATATATAAAAATATAAAGTTTGCACAAAGCAGAGGACGTTTTGTTTTTGCTTTGCTTTATTGTTAATGAAATGGACATTTCAGCATTCCTTGAACCCTCTGTTTATCAAAGAGGACTCCATGGGACAGGTATGGTGGCGCACACCTGTAATCTTAGTACTTGGGAGGCTTAGACAGAATGATCATAGGTTCATGGCCAGTCTCAGCAACTTAGTGAGGACCTTCACAACCTAGTGAGATGCTATTTCAAAATAATAAATAAAATAGGTTTGGGGGTGTAGCTCAGAGGCAGAATGCCCCTGGGTTCAATCCCTAGTACCAAAAAGGAGGACTCCATGGAATGCTATGTTTAAAAAAATGTTTTGAAGGTCTAATAAGTTTGAAATATTAAATTGAGCCAAGTTAAAGATCTCCAGAAATTTAATATGTTCATGTGCATTGTGAATCTTTAGGAGAAAAAGTTCCTCTCACAGAACCTCCAGGGGATTGTAGTTCTGAAGAAGAAAGCTTGGCACAGCAGCAGCTGATGGTTGATTAGAACAAATACAAACTCTCAGCCCTACCCTTGAAAGGCAGGTCTAGAAGTCCATGGTCTAAAGACTTTAGGCGATTTCAATGTAACTGTCTGGTATCAGATCTTGGAATAGTGTTAGAATGTCTCTGCTACTAAAGATAAACCTTTTCCTTTAGATGCTACAGGTGATTCAGGATTCACAAACACTACTTCTAATACAACAGTAAATATTGAAACATTGTTTCAAAAAGTCTTTCAATAGGCAGAGGAAAATAAGTGCATTTTATAATTATGATCTGTTTTAGTCCATTTTCTGTTACTGAAGAGCACTACCTGAGGCAGGCTAACTTTACGAAGGAAATAAATTTATTTCAGCTTCAAGTTATGAAGGTTCAATGTCCAAGATTGGACAGACTCATTGGCTCCAGCTTTGGGGAAGTGAGTGGTGTCTAGATGGCCTGAACTCATGAAGGAGGACAAGATTGCATCTTAAAACAGATAGCCAAAGAGAGACTGGAGCCCCAAGATCCTTTCAATGGGCATCCCCCTGCCTTCCCACCCCTGGGGTTGGTCTAAGGACCTCCCACTTCCTAGCCCCACCTCCCAACATTGCCAGACTAAGGCCTGAGCTCCCACTAGAACCTTCACAGGACAAACCATAGCACCCTCTGTTGGAATAATGCAACATTTTTCATTTTGTGGGCTGCACTCTCCTTTACATCATAATGATGTTAACATTTTGGAAAGAGAAAGGAATTCCTGAATGTCAGTTTGTGCTCCAGAGGTCTGTCTGATTATTTGTGGAACAATTATATCTGCTGCTCACTGATTCTTTCAGCATGAGAGGAGCTTCACTGAACCTTTTCTTTTCTCCTCTTTTTATTTTATACAAAGCCAAAATCACCTTCCTCTTCCTGACTCTAAGTAGCCAAGTGCTTATTAAAGAGAACTGGGCAGAAGTACACCTTTGCTTTAGATTTATAAGCTGCTGGGGTTGTAAATATTAAGGACATTCCACCCTATGCCACATCCACTTATAAGGCACACAAGCTGTTTTAATAAACTATTTCCACTCTGAGTTTTGCAACTTAAGTTTCAATAGGGAACTACTTGTAAAAGTGATTTTTAAAAGTTATTACTCTCAAAGAAGGTCAAAAAAAAAGGGGGGGAAATACATATTTTCTAAAGAAGTCAAGTCCATAAATTAGATTGTTTTCATCTACATCGCTCCTAAAAGGTGTGATTTGCATGACCAAAGTTGTCATACAGCACATAAGACAATATTGAAACTGGTCTTTCTTTAAAAAACAAGATGAATGCCACAACTATTAGGAAAATTTAATGGAAGAATTGTTAGGAAAATGGGTGTCATCATCCTAATTAGCTAGTCAGTGTTTTCATTCTACTGCTTATATTTTATAGTTACAAAAACTGACAAAACTAGAGCATCTATTCAGGGAACTCTTGTACTTACAAATATGTAATGGAGACTTAAGTGATCTCTGCTTAAACCTAGTATCTCACTTCAAACCTTAAAGTGATTTAGAATATATTTATTTAAAATGCCATTTTTTTTGTTGGCCATTTGTATTTTTCCTTTGGAGAAGTGTCTATTTAGATCATTTACCTATTTTAACTGGATTACTTATATTTTTGTTAAGTTCCTTATGTAATCTGGATATTAATCCTTTGTCAGGTGAATAGATGGCAGACATTTTCCCACTCTATAGGTTCTTTCTTCACTCTGTTGATTGTTTCCTTTGTTATGTAGAAGCTTTTTAGTTTGACATAAGTCAATCTTTAGACATTAGGGAAATGCAAATCAAAATTATAGTAAGATACTATCTCATCTCAGAATAGCTGTTATCAAGAAAAAATAATAAATGATGGTAAGGATATGGAGGAAAAGGAATTATTATACATTGTTAATGGGAGTATAAATTAGTACCACTATTTTGGAGAACAATATGGAGGTTCCTCAAAAAACTTAAAATAGGCCGGGCGTGGTGGCGCACGCTTGTAATCCCAGCATTCGGGAGGCTGAGACCGGAGGATCCGGGTTCGCGGTCAGCCTCAGCTACCTAGTGAGGCACTCCGCAACTTAGTGAGACTTGGTTTCAAAATAAAGAATAAAAAATAGGGCTGGGGGTATAGCTCGGAGGTAGAATGCCCCTGAGTTCAATCCCCAGTACCACACAAAAAAAAAACTTAAAATAGATCTATCATGATCCAGCTATTCCAATCCTAGGTATACATCCAAAGGAAAGAATATCAGCATACCAAAGAGACACCAGCATGCTCATGATATTCACAATAGCTAAGATATGAAATCAGCCTAGGTGTAAATTAACAGATAAATAAAGAAAATGTAGTACATATGCATAATGGAATAGTATTCAGTGATAAAAAAGAGTGAGATCCTGTCATTTGCAGCAAATGGATGGAATTGGAGAGCTTTAAATTAAATCAGTCAGATACAGAAAGATAAGTACCACATGTTCTACCTTATATGTGGAAGCCAAAAGTTGATCTGAATGTAGAATAGTAATTACTAGCGGACAGGAAGGGTCCATGTGTAGTGAGGGAGGTTGTATTTGATCAGCACATGCTATATGCATGCATAAAAATATCACACTGGCTCCACTAACATGTGTAATTAATACATGTTAATAAAAAGTGAAATAATAATAAAAAAGTAAAATAAAATAATTATTTTAACCTCTTTTTCTTTAAGTATAAAAAATGATATTGATAATATACATATCTAAATCAACATACACTGAAAAACTAAAACCTTGTTTTTGAACATTTTTCAGTGTATACAACAAATAAATATCCTAGCTCATAGCAATCAAGTGATGAATGGATGAACAAAGAGAGCCAATATATACAAATACACTCTTCCCCTCAATTATTCAAGTTCAAGCTGACTTTGAAAGTGAATATTGTCTTGATTTGCACTGTGATGTTAAAAGTTTAAATTATGCTAATGTGTTGTTCTGTGTATATAGTGAATCATCCAGTCATATTGGCTTACAACAATACTCCAGTTGACTGACTGAACTCAGTTGTGTAGTTTTCACTAGAAGTTTCCTGTAGGGTTGCAAACAAATGCTGGCTCGTATCATCTGAAGGCTGATTGGACTGGACATCCAAAACAAGGGGCAGTACAAGCTCTATGTCACATTGCTGCTCATCTGAGGCTGTGGACCAGAGCATCTATGTGGGGCATAGTTCCATGACTCATGTTTATGGTGGTTCCTAAAGGAATTATAATAAATGCTAGTATATGAGGAGATCCAGGGGAAAGTGAAAGGCCAGATATGACCTAGTCATAGAAATCCCAGAGTATCACTTTCTATATTTTAGAGGAAAAAACAAGTCACCAAGTCCAAGAGAGATTCAAGAAGAAAGGAACTAGACTTCATCTTTTGGTTTGGGAAGTAGCATTTACCAACAGAAAGGAAAGAAACTGATGGTGTTCAGATTTCACTATCACAGTTCTTAAGTAGGTCTTCTCTCTTCAAAGACATAAACATGTCTCAAAATTAAAGTGAGATGTTTCAGTGAAAGCACTTATCCCTCTAGTACAAAGACACCAATACCATTCCAACTCCTTCCAAATTTATTTGTTCTTGGGGCAGAGGAAAATTAGCAAAATCTTTAAATGTGATCTACTTCATTTCAACTAAGTATAAACATTGTCAATTATTTTATGTCTTGCTGTAGATATGACAAATATTTTATAAACTGTATAAAGTCACAAGAAAATACTTTGTTTTACCTAAGGTAACAAATTGTTAAAGTGGATGAAGGTTCCTATTCCTTATTTCATGTATACTTTAAGTGGAGCAAACATTCATAAGGTTAAGTGTTTCTTGTTTCATTTTTGCCCTATTTTTGTGCTTACAATTGCAAATTTACTAAACAGTTAAACATAGATTCCAGCCCAGGAGTTTTGCTTCACTATCCATGCTACTTCAATAAAATGAATGAATACTGTGAAAACTTGCAGAGACAGGCAAGAAGGTGCAGCAGGAGCAGGGAACATTGTCATTTCACTCTCAGTGATTTCAACAAATATTTCCTACCATCCTAAACTGTCAGAGTGACAGAGTCTTATAGCATCCACAGTCTGGGAAAAATTAAAACGAAACAAAACTGGAGACAGTGGAGAAAGAGAGAATAATACCGTGGAGGTCATGGAACCGGCAGCCGGGTTGAGGCGCAGCGTGGCTGGAGATGGTGTGTGGGAAATACATTGACAAGTGATGAACAATGAGATACAGGGAGGAACAGAGAGGCGACCCCTTCCCTCCCTCAGTGCTGCAACCCTGCTGCTGAATAGCCTTTTGGGTTTGTATAGCGCTTGAGGAAGACTGAAAGAAATGATGAGAACATCCATGCTGCTGGTTACATGGCACTCTCTAAATTTTTTTTTCTCTTTCAAATGTTTAAAAAATAAACCCAAACAGCATGCCCACAGTAAAATGAATTAATTTAAAATTTCAGTAACAGCAAAGAAATGTAACAAACAAAACACACTACTGCCTAATTATATAGTAGTATGTTTCTGTTCCAGAGTCATGTTTGTAGTTCAATTTTAAAAACAGGGAAAGCCGGGCGTGGTGGCTCACACTTGTAATCCCAGCATTCGGGAGGCTGAGACCGGAGGATCCGGGTTCACGGCCAGCCTCAGCTACCTAGTGAGGCATTCTGCAACTTAGTGAGACCCTGCTTCAAAATAAAGAATAAAAAATAGGGCTGGGGGGATAGCTCAGAGGTAGAATGCTCCTGAGTTCAATCCTCAGTACCGCAAAATAAATAAATAAATAAATAAAATAATAAAAAGCAGCAACTTGATTTGATTCATTTCATTTCTCTAAACAGTATATAACTGTTTTAAAATGGAGTTAATTTTTTTTTAAAGAAAACACTCTGACAAATAAAATTACAAAAAGCAGAAAAAGAAAGGGACATAATAAACATGTTAAAAATCACCTATTTTGTTATTATGATCATTCCCAACTGATTTACATATGTTATTAGTTGGAAGACTAACCTATGTGAAATATTGTTTATTAGGCTTAAGAATTTCATCAAAATCTGCCTCTAAAAAACCAGACGACATAAACAACTTTTTAATTATATATTTTTAAATAAATCGATGTATATCTTTGAGGGGTAAGTGATGTTCAATTATTATTCTTTATAACATTGGCATACATTTCCATGTACAGAAGTTGCATTTCATTAAAAGGAAATCAAATTGTTATTCTTTATCTCCCTGTGATCCTTATCTATGCATTCATCTATATCCACCATAGCCTATTATGAATAATAATTCTAACTATTTTATGATCCATGTTTTTTGCTGCAAACGCACAAAAGTAATTAAGCCAAATTGAAACAATTATAGAAATACACTATTCAATAACTCAGTTGCCAAAAAAGTTTTACTGTACCCTAAGGAGGCAAAAGGAAAAAAAATGCCTATACAGCAGTAATATCATTCCACATGTTACATTTATTCCTGCAAGCCAGCCAAGCTCAAATTAATTGTACTGACTAAACTTTTCTTCTTGGAGAAAATTAAAGATATGCTGTTGTCAACACTTGAGCACAACCTTGCCGACACTTAAACGCAGAGAAGGGTGTGACATCCTGCCCCGGCTGCCTTGCGCTAATTAATCACTCTGGTATTTAGGACCATTCAAGCAGACAAATTAATGGGGAATAATTAGTGTATCTTTGTTCCAGCTCAGCTTTGCACACCAGACACTCTCAGGGAGAGAGGGGAGTTTGCAGAGTGCGAGCCATTAGCATGTGCATAGTTTCACTTCTGTTCAGCAAGTTCTTGGGAGATTAAGAGAAAGGCCAAATTAGCAGACGTGTGACTGGGGTTAGGACACCCTTCTGGAAAGAAAGCCCTCTGTTTGGGTATCAGCTTTCAGAAGCAAGTTGTTCATCCAGATACTGAATTTCACAAAACCCAATTAAACCTCAGGGAAAACATAATTTCAGAATCCCAAATCAAGTCTCTTAAGAAATATAGTGAAAATATTTTTGTTTATAATTCATATTAATTTATAGCACAGAGACGAATCTGACTCTAAGAAATCTCACATTTCTCCCTTATTATTGTTGCCTTTTGTGGGTTTTTTTTATTGAAAATGGATTTTTATCAACAAACAGTACTTATACATTTTGTAATTAAATAGTGCAGTCCACTTAACCTCTCTCCATTTACTAAGACCTCTCTGTAGATATTCCCTATGGCCATAAAACTTAATTTGTTTTTTCTGATAGGAATCATGGAGTAGAAAATTCAGACAAATTCTCCATACACACTGAGTGTGACCAGCAAAGTATTGATTAAACTCTGTGCCATTTGACACTGCTGACTGGTCTCAACCTGCATAGGAACTGAGTGAAACACAGCTTCCCACCAAAATATATTTTATAACTAAAATTCAAGTGTTGACATTTATTCCATTGAGAAAATACCCTGATTTGGCCCTACAACTGAAAAACGAAACAAATCAAACCAACCGACTCACATGTGTTCAAGTTTTCCTGGATTAAGTTTATTGGTTTTACTTTGCTACATAAAATTCCTCTCACCAGAAAAAAAAATCCTATATTTCCACAAGCAATACTCCAAACACCAGATTTCATGCTGAAGATAAACTATTTCCAAGCTTTTTATTAACAGTTATCTATATACAGAACTTATCTAAACATACTGGGAACCATTGTGTGAATATATGTATATACATTCACATAATCACACTTGTTTTAATACCATATGTGTGAGTGATCTTTAATTACTTTTCATCTTTAAGTGGTTTATGTAAGGGAGGATATTTTCTTTAGGTTTGCCTGCCGAAAGTTCCTGTTTTTTTATGTTCACCTATTTACCATGCTTCACTCTCTAACTCACCAGCTCTGTCTCCTTAGGATCAGGGCAAGAACCATTGCTTTGGCTGTGCAGAGAATATTCCTGCAAATCCCATACCCACTAAAGGAAGGTTCACACCCCAAAACCTCACCTTCAAAGGCAAGGGTGACTCATGGAAGGGATAGCCTGGAGGGTCAGGAGCTGATGCAAAGGGAGATTGCAGAAGAGAGAAAACAGATCACACTCAGGGCAGGTGACCAGTTCTTTTAGAAAGAAATTCCAGCACTCCAACTGCAAGGGTGAATTTAGTGTGAGCAAATTTAGTGCTTATCTAATAGCACAAAACATAAAAATAATATGAAAGAGTAATTTCCCCACCTGTCATAATCTGATTTTTTTTTTAAATCACACTCAACTTCTATGTTTTGAAAAACATGATAGTATTGGGCATAATGCTCTTGAGTTTGTGCGGGTGGAAAGGGAAAGAAAAAAGCCAATCATGAAACCACACATTCTCGCAATTTCTTAGAGGCGAGAAACGAATCTCTCTCCAGTCTCCTCTGAGATACTAAATTACTGCCTATGATAAGCCCAGATGCCATTAGAAAGGCTTCCATCCTGGGAGTGGGTCCTCCTAGATCTTTGAAGGTGCCTAATCCTCATTAAAGGCAAGCCCTGGGCGTGGGAGGGGCCGCGCTGGCATCAAGGCACCTGGCGACTACTGAAAGCGCTGGCCCCATGTGCGGCTGCCGCTGAGCAGCAGAATGTAATTTAGTCGCACCAGCGGGAGCAGGGGTCAATGATTTTATATTAATGGGGATCACGACAGTTCTAAGCTGTGGCGTGCTTTGAAATAAGTGTTGTACAAGGCAGCAAAGAGAGCTTGGCTGAGGAAATGAGCTGTCTCACTGTCTCCTCATGCCTTGCAGCAAACACCGGGATGTTTTTAGTTGCTACAGACTCTGTGCCATCATAATATTTTATAAACAGCAATTACCTGTTTCATTTGGAAGAACTCAAACTCCTAAAATAATGCTGCTAAAGATGCTGCTAAGGACCAGTGAATTCCTTTCTAATCCAAATAGAGTCTCAGCCTGTGGCTGAATAAATGAATGAACTGTAGATGAGATGTTTAGTTCTACAAACGAACTTATGAAAATAAGGCCAGGCATGTGGTGGGTGTTTGTTTTAATGGTATTGAAAGATGGTATATCATTATATACCTTCATGTGTTATTAGTGTCCACACCTAAAAACAGAGAGATGGAAAGGGAATTAGAGCAGTGATTTAAAATTATGGTGATGATTCAATCTTTTTCTACAGGTGAAAGCATGATTATCTTATCCACAATGTATCTGAACTTTAAAATTTATTTTTAGGAATATTAGATTTAGACTTGATTAAATTTTCAGTAAATGACTATTTTTTAAATTAGTAATTGGACATGAGGGATAAGAAATTATTTTTGTCAGCATCTCTAAGAAAAAAGATGAAAAATAGGAGTTTTTCCGGGCCTCAGGGATGGTCAGCTGAAAAGAGGTGCATTGTATGTGGGGCAAAATAGAGTTATGACAAGAAAGGAAATTCCTATTTTCAATGAAATAAACAGGTAAGAAGTATCAGAGCCAACAGGGATAAACAGGTACCTGTGCCCAATATGACTGACTAGGAGAACCTCTTATTAGTAAATGGATAACAGCTGCCTAAGAGTTATAAGACATATTCAACTATGGAAAGTTATGCATGTTGACCAGGAAAATAAAATCTATACTTACAAATTGCCACATGGAAAGGCAATTGGTTAATTTTAATTTTCAATAGTTCTCCCATGCACAAGAAGAATCCTAATTGGGCTTTAGGATTAGTAAACCATTACTGAACAGCAAAATAGTGTAATTGAACATAAAATTGCATATTGTCTGAATAACACTTTCTATAAAACAAAATTTAAGCTTAACTAATGTGTTAGAAGCACCCTTCCCAAAAGATTATCTGTGAAACAATCATGCTGCAACAGACAATCTATATGGAAGCTCATATTCATACGGACATATAAACATTCTGCAATCAGATACATTAAGAAACACTGCATTATATAAATTTTCTTCTAAATTAGCATACTAAAGTTTCTGGAAAGGCCTGAGATTAAAAAAACCTCCTTTAGTTTTCTTCAGATCTTTGCCTATCCTACTAATTGTACCATTATTGCTATTATTATTTTTATATTATTATTATTAATTTTTCCCCTTGATCCTATTAATGTCCCTTTTATGAAACATTTTGGGAAATACCTTATTAAAGGTCACTGAATTAGTAAATATGCATCTTCATCAAGGGGAACTAGTAGATGTAATCTCGACTTCAAGTTCATTCTCCTGCTTAAAGGAACTGGCTAATGGAAGCTTTGGGTTAACTATAACTTAATCAAATTTCAGACTTTCAGAAAGTATAATATAAAATATACTACAAAGTATTGATAAATTAACCCCACATTATAGAGACATTCTATTAGTCCCAGAAAAAAAATAATAAAGGATAGTAGGTACATTTCTATCTCCAAATGTGAGTATAGGAATCACTGAAGGTTGAGTTTTGATGTGGAGATTTGACTAATTCATTATGCTTTTATAATTTGGAACAGGAAATGCTTCCCTGCTTCTGATATTGGAAGAAGGTAGATACGTGTAGTCTTGTAGGGATAATCAGAGCTGGGACTAGCAGAGATAAATGAGGTACTCTCTTGAGCACAAAGTATAAGGGGTGACAAAAAAACTCAGTAATCAAGATACATAGTATTTTAATCAATATTTTTTAAAATTAAAATTTATGCAAATAAACTCATGATGAACAAAATATCAAAATTTTAAATAAAGACAGGATTAGTGTTGCTGATGTTTCATTTCCTTAAGGCTACAAATATGGCTAAGCACAGCACTGGGGATAAGAAATTACCAAGAAAAAAACTACAAGAAGAAGCAATTGATTGGGAGTCCAAATTAGTTCTGATACTTTCTGTTAATAAAGAGCTACATAACTTTAGAAACATATAAATATGCCATACTCTTTTTATACTTTTATAGAGAGAATAGTGTTCTCAAACTGTTCTGTTCAATGAAATCTTCTTAGATGTTCAATAAAAAATAAATATAGGGGTAGTAATTTTTATATCAAATACGTTTGGGCAAAATCATGTTAAATTTGGTCAAGTTTCTTCACTGTGGGACTCCCTGGAATTTCTAACATATTAATATTATTTCACGATTCTCTTACAAGAAGATATACCACACAACAACTAGTTCAACTATTAACATCTTGGGCACAATATGAAAAATGCTGCACAAACTGAACTGAATTTTACTCCTCTTTTTAAAAAAACTTTCAAAATTCTAAAAAGAATTTTTTAGAAGTAATGTGCAGAGTAAATAAGAATTTAGTACAAATTAACACTCCACAGAAAAATAATTTAAACTATGCTTACATAATATATATTTCAATGGATCATTTATAGCATAGCAAAGTGATTTCATATTCAAGGTCCCTAAACACAGAGGATCTACATTTGGCTTCAACAGCCAAAAACAAATGTATTAGAGCTGAAGTTCTGGTATTAAAACCTTACAAAAGACATGTGAAAGATGGAAAATGAACAGAGTAGAAAAGGGACCAACAGAAGTAGGTGAAAATAGAGGGGGATATTTTTTAAAAACATATATATCTTTTAAGAATGTGTACATGCATGTGAAGTTTGAGAATCAATATTATAAAAGTGTATCAATCATAAAACATACATATATGTGTGTAATTATATGTCCCGTACATGCATAGTATTGTATAATATATAACTGTGCATTACATATACACAGATATGAACATGAACAACTGAGCACTGAAACTTAAATAATTTTAAGGATATTTTTAAGTTCATATAAAATGAACTCATCCTCAGAGACGATAAAATGATTTCACAATCAGGACATTGTGTCAGTGCTTTCTAAATGTCTTAGAAAAAACTGATGAAAAGCAAATCTATTGTAGCTCAATAATACATGTAGGGTTTTGTTTTGTTTTTTGTTTTTTTTAGGAGCTCAATATCTAGTAGTATGACCATCTTTTGTACAAAGTTATCTCTTAAAATATATTTCTAAAAGAAGCTACTGAATTGGAGTTTTCATGAATTTCAACATAGATATTATTTTTAATCCTTTCTTTTAACTTTGTGAAAATTTCAATTGTTTTCCTCTATAACTTGATGGCACTTTTGTAAATCTCATGCTGTACATATCACTAATCACAGCAAACTTGGGGAAAAAGTACATAGATCCTCTACCTTCAGTATAACTTTCCTTCATGTCTTTTTATGGCTTGGTAACTCCTTTTTTTTTTTTTTTTTAAGTTCAGGGGCATTCTACCCCAAGTTATACCCCCAGCACTATTTTTATTGTTATTGTTATTCTTCTTCTTATTATTATCATCATCATTATTACTCCATTACTATTATTATTGTTATTATTAGAAACAGAATCTTAATAAGTTATTCAGGACCTTTCTAAGTTGCTGAGGCTGGCTTTGAACCTGTGATCCTTCTGTCTTAGCCTCCAAATACTGGGGTTGCCGGCATCATGCCCAGCTATCTTATTTCTTTTTAGTGCTGAGAAATATCCTATTGTCTGGATGTACTATAGTTTAATTTTTCATTCATATACTGAAGGACTTCTCAGATGCTTTCAAGTTTGGGGAATTTTGCATAAAGCTGTTATAAGCATTGTGTGCAGGTTTTTGTTTGAATGTAAGTTTTCAACTCCTTCAGATTAAAAACCAGGAGTCTTACACTTCTTTTAATTCATCCTACCAAATGACAAAACAACCAGCCAGTGTGCTGGCATGTGCACTTGGCTGAATTAAGCTTGAGAAGCACACACACACATACACACACATACACACACACACACACACACACACACACACACACACACACACGGTGCAGTCTGAACACACTTTGCATTTATGATCACAAACCTCAACCATGCTTAGAGCTTGGCTGTCCCATATTCCTATTCATTCCCTCAATCACCCAGAACAATCTGGAATGCAGACCTTCTCCCCCCACATTCATTCTCGGCCATGCCCCTGCTTTCTATTTCACCGAGAAAATAGAAACCAGTAAAAAAGAATCTCCACAAGCTTATCTCATTTTTCTTTTTTGCTCCTAGCAAACTGCTTTACATTTTGCCTGTTCTTCTATTACTGTGGATGAATTGTCCTGACTCCCACTTAAGGCCAATATCTCCATTTGTCTGCTGGATTGCATCACATATGGTCAAGTACACCATTCAAGCAATCCTTCCCTCTCTTGTACCACTCATTTTCTTCTCTCTACAGCTTTCCCATGTCTTGTCCCCATTTTCCCTTTCAAGTTCTACCCAATTTCTCTCCTTTCCTTTACAACAAAACTCCTTTGAAGACATCTAATCTCATTCTCTCCTCTCATTTCCATTTGACCCCATTCCAATGAAGATTTTGCCCCCATCCATTATACCAAATCTGGGTCACCAATGAACTCTATTTTGCAGAAGCTAATGTTCAGCTCTTGTTGTCTATTCTATTTCTTGTTATTCATTATGTTTCAGCCATTGGTAATATTTGACAGGTTTTTAAATTTTTTATGGTGCATTGTAATCACACATCTTAATAAGGTACAAGCTGGTAGAGGCATACATGCACACAGCACTTACTTAACCCTTCCCCAATTCCCACCTCATTCCCTCCCCCTTTCCCCTTCTCATGTTCAGTTTAGTGATTGACTTTGATGTGGTTGTGAATGTATATCATGTGTATTAGGGTATTTCCTTCTCCCCCCTCTCACCACCTTCAGTAAGGTCACCTTCTTTGCTCATCTAATGTTTCTCCTTCTTCATTTAGAGACCCTCCTATGATCTACTTTCCCCTAGCATTCACATATTAAAGAAAGCATACAATTTTTTATTTTTTGTGACTAATCTCACTTAGCATAATGTTTTCCAGTTCCATCCATTTTCCTGCAAATGACATAATTTTGTTCTTCTTTATGGCTGAGTAAAATTCCATTGTGTACATATCCCATAGTTTGGTAATCCATTCATTTGTTGATGACATTTGGCTGATTCCATAAATTGGCAATTGTGAATTGTGTGGCAATAAACAAAGATATGCAAGCATTAGTCTAGTAGTTTGCTTTCTGTTCTTTTGGATAGATACCCAGAAGTGGTATTGCTGGATCATATGGTAGGTTCATTACCATTCATCTGAGGATCTTCCATACTGTTTTCCAAAGTGGTTGCACTAATTTGCAATTCCACCAACAATGTAATAGAGTTCCCACTTCTCCACACCCTCACCAGCATTTGTTGTTGTTTGTGCTTTTAACGATTGTCATTCTAATTGATGTTAGGTGAAATCTCAGGGGAGTTTTGATTTGCATCTCTCTGATTGCTAATGATGTTGAACATTTTTTCATACATTTATTGGCCACTTGTATTTCTTCTTTTGTAAAGTGTCTACTTAGTTCACTTGCCCATTTTTTGATTGGGTTATTTGTTTTCTTATTGATGAGTTTCTCGAGTTTTCTGTATAGTCTAGATATTAGTCCTCTATCAGAGGAGTAGTTGGCAAAAATTTTCTCCCATTCTGTCAGCTCTCTGTTGAGGTTCTTGATAGTTTCCTTTGCTGCATAGAAGCTCTTCAGTATAATGCAACCTCACGTATTGATCCTCCCTTTAATTTCTTGTGCCTTTGGGGTATTGTTGAGAAAGGTTTTACCTGTACCTATGTGTTGAAGTGTTGGACGTATGACCTCTTCAAGTAGCTACAAGGTCTCTCCAGTCTGATGTCCAGGTCTTTGATCCATCTTGAATTAATTCTTATGCAGGGTGAGAATGTATGGTTTATTTCTATTTTTCTGTATATGGTTAACCAGTTTTGCCAACACCATTTGTTGAAGAAGCTATCTTTTTTCTAGTGTGTGTTTTTGGCTCTTTTGTCAAAAATCAGTTGGTTTTAAGTGTGAGAATTTGTTTGACAGTTTTCATATCATTGCCACCTTACCTCAAACCACCATTATCTCCTGCCCAGATAATTACTAAAGCCTTACAACCCTTTTCCAGCTGTCACCTTGACTCCTTACTATCTATGCTAACTGCAGCCAGAGGCACCTGTGTGCTCAATCTTCTCTGTGCTACTCAGAATAAACACCAAACACTTCATTCTGCATTAATTCCTGTATAATCTGGTTCCCTGGTTACACCTTTGACCTTATGACTGATCCCCTCCCTCCCACTAACCTCTCATTCTGCTCATTCTACTGTAACCACCTGGCATCCTTGTTGTTCCTTAAACAAATCAGGAATGTTCCCAGTGCACAATCTTTGATTTTACTTCTGTCTTTTACCTCTACTAATCTCACCTTTAGTATTCATCTAATTTCTTTTCTCCCTTCCTCCAGGTTTTTATTCTCCTGTAACCCTCTTGATTAGCTCTTCCCTGGGCATATTGTCTAAAATTATGTGTACACATGTACACAGACACATATTTCCTATAGCACTACTCTACTGCACTCATCACCGACACATATTTTACGTATTTTCTTTAGTATACATTTTACTTACTATCTATGCATTTTCCTTCTCTAGAGTGTGAGCTCCATGAGAGCAGGTTTTTCTTATTTGCTTCTGTTTATTGCTGTTTCCCCAGAACTTCAATCAAGGATAGAATATGATAGATGTCCAAAACATATTTGTTCATTAAATTAAATCAATGGATAATGGCTTTATTTCAGTTGAAAGTATTAATTATAAATTGTTCATCCTAAAGTAGCATGTAATATTATAGTGAGTGGGATTATAAACAATGTAGGAGATCCCTACTTCTCTGATTCTACCTTTATAATGTCTCTCAAGTTTTTGGACAACCTGGTCTGTCAATATATAGTTTCCCTTTTTATATTATCTCAAATATGCCTATCTATTCTTTTCTGGCAAATGAATTTCCATTTTTGGTGAAGAGGGCCTCTCATGGACTTCTGGTTGTACATGTAATATCCAAGATATTTTTGCTAACTCTCTTCAAGTCATGTGAAATTTATATATATTATGTATATAATATACAGAAATTATATATATTATGATAATCTAATTTATTTATTACCCATATTTATTTTCCTACCTATTTATTCTTACACATACAGTTAATGATCATTTTACACAGTCCTTATAATAGTTCTGTTTGAATTAGAATTGGAATTTTATTAAATATAATAATGATTGAAGAATAATATTTTTACCATATTAGTTCTACAATTTTTCACAATATTTCACAATATTTCACAATTAAAAAGGAATAGAAGCTGGGCCTTGTGGTGCACGCTTGTAATCCCAGCATTTGAGAGGCTGAGACAGGAGGATCCAGGTTTAGGGACAGCCTCAGCTACTTAATGAGGCCCTCTGCAACTTAGTGAGACCCTGTTTCAAAATAAAGAATAAAAAATAGGACTGGGGGGTGTAGGTTGGAGGTAGAATGCCCCTGGGTTTCATCCCCAATACCACCACCAAAAAAAAAAAAAAGGAATAGAAACAGCCATGAACTCATAACCAGACTAGATTAATGATCACTTCCATAACATTTGAAATCCCTCATGTTCCTTCACATGAACCCTTTCTTCCAACTCAGAAGTGACCAGTTTCTCCATTTTGGTTTTACCATTCTGTGGCTTTTCTTTATAGTTAACGATGTTTGTACGTACATGTAGTATATATTGTCTCATTTGGCATGGATCAAGACATTTTTAACAGGAATAATTATCACATGCATTTATTTGTAAAATGGTATTTTCACTCAGCAATATGTGTGTGAAAGTCCTTCATATTATGCATATCTGTAATCCATTATTTTTCACTAAATTATTGTATTGCACTATAGCATTATAGTAGAGTTTCTTTTGCCATTATTTAACAATGTTCTATTGATGAAGAGTATATGTGTAGTTTTTTTGTTGGTAATGATAATTGTAATTTTGCTTTCATAATTATTTGATGAACATTGTTTTCATGTGCTGTGTAAATGTATACAAGTTTCTTGAGGGTATATAGATAGGGGGTAAATTGTTAGTTTGTTGTATGTACAGATGTATAAGTTTCAAACTAGAAATTATTTTTTCTAAAATAACTTACAACTTTCAATCATATTACAATTTATTACTTACCGTTCATATTACTATTGTTTGGTATATACATGTAATAATGTGTATTATTACATATTTATTCCAGCTCTGTGTTTAGCTTGTATTTTACTTACAGTATATTTTAAAGAACAGGGTCTTTTTTGAACTGGAAATGTTTATCACACTATGCTGTGCACTATGTTATCAGAAATCGAAGAGCAAGGTGCAGTTTTCAAAGGCTGGCCTTTAATTACTTTTTCAATCTCTTCTCTAGCAATTAGTGAGTAATTTTTAGAAATTTTATATTGGGAGGGACAATAATTATCCTATAATACATTTCCATTGAGCTATACGAGGTTTTACACCCATGTGTTTTGTTACTTCTTTCACATTTTCTTTTTTCCTTATTTATCCTTAACAGATTTTAAGTGCTGTTTCCCATTTTATCTTATCTGTTAAACAATTTTTATGTTATCTTTGCCATAATCTATATTCAACTTTATTCATTTAAAATTTTAATTTTAGTTTGGTATGCTCTCTTATTTTGTATGTCTTAATTGTTTTTACTTCATAATTAATAATTTATTTGGTTGTTTTTATTTTTATTAAAATATTTGTAGTATATTTTCCTTTGAGTAGAATTTTTAATGTCTTTGCATTTTTGTTATAAAATGATAATTTTGCTTTCTAGAAATATCATAATTTCTCTGACACTACTCAACTTGATTCAATAACTAATTTCAAATAAACCCAAAGTATTTTATTATTTATTTGGTCATAAAGAAGGGCAACCATAAAATTTTCTTGTTTTAAATTTCTAAGTTCTCCTTTGTGGCCAATTATGGATAGCTTTTTACAAATCATCTTGAATATACAAAATAAGTGTCTTCCATTTTCAAGAGACATACATTTCTATGGAAAGCTAGTTTTCAACATTATTGAGTTCATTATCCAATATATTTCTTTCCAGACTGCATTTTCCTGTCTTTCTACAAACCTGAAGGTAATTGAAATATCCTCCTAAAAAGAGAGTCAGCTATTTTGTGGTTTGTTAAAGTATGTCTCTTTAAATTTCTCTTGTCTGTTAACCCAGTGTAACAGTTCCTGTCATATGAGACTACACAATATATTCACATTTAATATTGTCTTATAAACTTGACTTTCTTAATTCTGCCTTAGTTATATATCTCTTATGTATTGTTTTTTTTTTTACTTGATCTGGTTGTTTTCATTGTATTTTACTTTATAAACTTGAAAGTAATACTATAACTTACCATTTTATTGATGTTTAGCCTACTTTTCCTATTTGTTTAATCAGGTACATATTTGTTTATCGCTTCGAAACAAAGGAAATTCTAGCTACTTCCCCCACTCAGAGGCACTTGAATGTACATTAAAAATGCTTTGCTTTGCTTTTCCCCAAGCCTCGTTTCCCAATGCAGTTAAGGGTAGCTTAAATAAATAATTTTAATTCCTCCCATGTCTTACATTTTGGATATTTCATTTCTTTACTCCCATCCTGTACCCATTATCATCTCCAACCTCAACTTCTAGGTTTTATTGAGATATTTTTAATTCAATATGGTTATTAAAATTCCTATCAGAGCGTCTCTTTCATTTCAAGAGTCTTAGCACCTATATTACATATCCCTAGATAGTTAATTTACCCATCTAGATGTAACAATATATTACAAGTTTTATTGATCCAGCTACTTCTCTCATTCTCTGTCATCTCCCATCATGAGTTCACTCTTTTGTTCATCTTATTAGAGCTCATATGTACTTCCTACAGACACAGTGTATGTGAGTGTCAGTAAAGTTCTTGGATACCTTATGTATCTTCAAGTGCATTTCTCTCATTTTCAAAATGAATAATAGAAATCTTAGTTGTATATTTTTACTCAAATATACATTTTCCAAAGTTAGGATTTAAAAAAACCTGGGTGCATTCCAAAAAAAAAACAAAAACAAAAACAAAAAAAAAAACCTCTGTTATCCCTTTCAGTCTCTCTCCAAATATGTTTAATAATCAGTTATAAAATTTATGTAAAATGGAATTTAAATGATATCAAAGTAATAAAACATACAATTTTAACCAAAGCATGATAAATAATTTAGTGAAATATTACTGTACTCCTTATATAACTTGAATAAAGGGACAGATTTCTTGGAAATAAAAGTAAAATTTTAAATGATATAAATTCTTTCTCAAGTTAAGAACTTGGATAGTTAATGTAATTCTAGTCAAAATCTGAAAGATAAATTTCTTGAGCATGATGCAATGGATTTATTTAAATCAATGTGGCAAAATGATTGTCTAGCTCACCTGCCACCAGTACTTGCAAGAATAACTACATTAGTCAGAACTCATAACACAGTCCAAATTATCCCACAAGGATTGAAGTTTTAGAAGATAAAATGAAAACTAGAAAATGATCCTATCATCTTACCTTCCTGTACTCTAGATGAGGAAAGACTTCAAACACAAGTGCAAATAAGGAAATCATGAAGAAAAGCTGTAAGGATTTCAGTAGAATCAAAAGTCAGTCAAAGATACAAAAAAAAAAGTAAACTATGTTAATTTTTATAAATATAAAATGAAATGTATAGTATTAATATAAAATATATTACCATTCAAAAGAAAATAATTAGCACCTCAATTGAAAAGCTATTATAAAAAGAAAGATAATAAACAAAAAAAGTTAGTTTGAATCACAACTATAATCAAATAAATGCAAATTAAAGCAAAATATATTTTCCTTAATTAGTGTGTGTGTGTGTGTGTGTGTGTGTGTGTGTGTGTGTGTGTGTGATGTTCTAGGGATTGAACTCAGGGGCATTCTACTTCTGAGCTATACTCCTAGTCCTATTTTATTTTTTATTTTGAAATAGTGTCTCACTAAGTTGTTGAGGGCCTTACTAAGTTGCTGAAACTGGCCTCAAACCTGTGATCCTCTTGTCTCAGCCTCTCAAGTACTGGGATTATAGGCATGTGCTACCATACTTGGATTATTTTTTCTTAATTTTTATTTTGCTCTATTTTTCACCCATTATATCTGAAGTTCCTTAAGTAATTGACATTCCTTTATTTGTTTGTTCATTTTAGTATTATATTTTGTAAGTTGGGAAGAACCAAGGATTAAGCATAATATATGAACTATTGGTAGATATTTAAATTGAAATAATTTTGCTTTATTCTTATAGTTATACTTTCAAGGTTTTATTTTATAGAATTATATGTAAAGTAAACTAAAGATTTATGAATAAAGAAATTGACTGTAACACCACCTGAAGCAACAAAGCATTGTAAATAATCCAAATGCCCAAGAGTGGGGAAGGATTAAATGACTTTAGTACATATACTTGTTGTACTAGCATAGAGTCATTTAGAATTATATTTTAAATATTTAATATAAAGAAAAATGATCACAAAACAATGTTAAGTAAAGAAAAGGAGAATCCACAACTTTATGTTCTGAAGATTTGCAGTTCAAGACAAATAACATATATATATATATATATATATATATACAGAAAAAAGCCAATATACTAAATGTTAGCACTGTTTAATATTAGAGAATATTATTTAAACATTTCTATTATTTTTTCCTTTTAAACTTTGTCTTTTTTCACAGTGCTTGCTGGGAATAGAATCTAAGATCTCATGCATGTTAGGCAAGCACTTTGCCACTCAGCTCCAAAACTAAATATTTTTCTATATTAGCATTTTTCTACTCTATAGCAAGAGTATCACAAGTGATCTACATATTCAATGCAATCTCTATTTATGCCAATGTCATTCTTCACAGAGCTAGAAAAATCAGTCCTAAAATTTATATGGAAAAAGAAAAGACCTAGAATAGCCAAAACAATTCTCATCAATAAGAACTCTACAGGAGGCATCACAATACTTTATTTCAAATTATACTGTAGTTATAGAAATAAAAATAACATGGTATTGGCACAAAACAGACATGTAGAACAAAAGAACAAAAGATACAGAAACAACGCCTCACACTTATAGCCAGTTGATTCTTGACAAAGGTGTCAAAATCATACACTGGAGAAAGGACAGTCTTTTCAACAATTGATTTTGGAAAACTAGCTACTAATTTGTAGAAAAATGGAATTAATCTTCAACCTCTCACCCTGCAGAAGTATCAACTCAAGATTTATCAAAGACCTAGAATTTAGACCAGACATTTTGCAATTACTAGAAGATGGCATAGAACCAATATATATATAATCACTAGTAGAAACACTCTCGGTAAGATCCCAAAGCTCAGGAAATTAAACCAAGAATTAATGAATAGGATGACATTAAACTAAAAAGTTTTTATTTACCAAAGGAAACCTTCAAGAGTCTAGAAAGCCTACAAAATGGAAGATCTTTGTCAGCTACTCCTATGACAAAGGACCAATATCTAAAATATACAAAAAACTTAAAAAACTTAACACTAGACAAACAAGTAACCCAATTAAAAAATGGTCAATTGAATTAAATGGACACTTCACAAAAGAAAAAATACAAATGGCCAACAAATATATGAAAAAAGGTTTAATATCATTAGCAATCAAGAAGGTGCAAATCAAAACTACACTAAAATTCCATCTAACCCCAATTAGAAGGGCAATCATCAGGAATACAAACAATAATAAATGTTGGCAATGCACTGTTGATGGGATTGCAAATTAGTGCAGCCATTATGAAGATAAGTGTGGAGGTTCCTCAGAGACTGGGAATTGAACCACCATATGATCCAGCTGTACCCTTCCAGGGTAACTTTCCAAAGTAATTGAAGTAAGAGTTTTATAGTGATAGATGCATATCCATGTTTATAGTAGTACAATTTACAATAGCCAAATTATAGAACAAGCCTTGGTGTCAATGAACAAATGAATGGGTTGTGAAATTATGGGATATATACACAATTAAATTCTACTTAACCATAAAGAACAGAATTGTGCCATTTATAGGAAAATAGATGGAACTGGAGAATATTATTTTGAGATTAGCCAGTCATAGAAAATCAAGGGTCATATGTCTTCTCTCATATGTGGAAGCTAGGGAGAAAATGGGGTGAAAAGGGACTCTAGATAAAGGAGGAAAACTCCCAGTGAAGCAATAGACAGGTTCTAGGGGAGGGAAGAGACTGAACGGATCATTCAATTAATGCTATGTACATATACAAAACTAACTCTCTCTCTCTCTCTCTCTCTCTCTCTCTCTCTCTCTCTCTCTCTCTTTTGGTGGTAGTACTGGGGGTTGAACCCAGGGGCTACTACCTTTGAGCTACACACCTAGACCCTTTATTTATTTATTTATTTATTTATTTATTTATTTTTGCAGTACTGGGGATTGAACTCAGGGGCATTCTAACTCCGAGCTATACCCCCAGCCCTATTTTTTATTCTTTATTTTGAAACAGGATCTCACTAAGTTGCAGAGTGCCTCACTAGGTAGCTGAGTCTGCCATGAACCTGGATCCTCCAGTCTCAACCTCCCAAATGCTGGGATTACAAGTGTGTGCCACCACGCCTGGCTTTTTGTTTGTTTATTGAAACAGGATCTTGCTAAGTTACTAAGGACACTCCTGAACCTTCTATTCTCATGTCTCAGTCTCTGAAGTACTGAGATTACAGGTGTGTACCACTGTGCCTTGTTTGAGGCTTCATTTTTAATATAAGTTAAAAATATTGGAACATATCACATCTTCATTATCCATACATTTATTGATGGACACCTAGGCTGGTTCCATAATTTGGCTATTGTGAATTGTGCTGCTACATACATGGGATGCATGTGTCACTCTAGTATTCGGACTAATTCTTTTGGAAAGAGACTGAGGAGTGATATGGCTTGGGTCATATGGTGATTCCATTCCTAGTCTTTTGAGGGACCTCTATATTGATCTCCATAATGGTTGTACTAATTTATAATCCCACCAACAGTTTAAAAGAGTTCCTATTTCCCTATATCTTCTCCAGAGCTTATTATGTTTGTATTCTTGATAATTGTGATTGCTAATGATGTTGAACCTTTTTCATTTATTTGGTGGCCATTTGTATATCTTCTTTTAAGAAGTGTCTATTCAGTTCAATAGACAATATTAGTTGGTTTATTTGTTTTATTACGTTAAACTTTTTTAGTTCATTGTTATCAGTCTCTGAAGTACTGAGATTACTGGTGTGTACCACTGTGCCTTGTTTGAGGCTTCATTTTTAATATAAGTTAAAAATATTGGAACATATCACATCTTCATTATCCATTCATTTACTGATGGACACCTAGGCTGGTTCCATAATTTGGCTATTGTGAATTGTGCTGCTTTGTTCACTTTAATCTCACTATGATATATAATTACAATGCACCAATAAAAGCATGAAAGCAACCTAACTAAATATAAAAAAAGAAATATTCTGAATATAATACTTAAATATATTCACTAAAGTGAATATATGAATAAAATACAAAGTGGTTGGGGAAAATAATCTTAATGCTTGGAAACTTTCTTAAGTTTCTCTAATAAAATCACAGGTAAAACAAGAACATTAAAGTATATTACAGATAAAAATATTTATCAAGTATTATCTGTCCTACTTACCAAACCAGATAATTGATTTCAGTGCAGATGCCACTTTTAGCATTGTCCTAGCTACAAATTCCTAATTATATAGCAAAGCTGAGCCTGAAAAATAAAACAAAGAAACATGTACAAACTAAAAGTAAAGTCTCATTTTATGGAAACAAATGGTGTATCTCATGCTTATCAAAAAAGAAACATAATGCTTTCCAAACCCATCCATTTCCCTAAAAATGACATGATTTTATTCTTCTTTATGGCTGAGTAAAATTACATTGTGTATGTATGTTAAATGAGATTAGTCAGTCACGAAAAGTAAAAAATCAGATGTTCTCCCTAATATGCAGAAGCTAGGGAGAAAGTGGGTCATAAGAGGGACTCTAGATGAAGAAGGCGAAATCTTAGATTAGCAAAGAAGGTGACAACTGAAGATGATGGGTGGGTGTGTTTGGCGGAGGGGGGGGGACACCCTAATGCACATGATGTACTTTTACAATTATATCAAAGTCAATCACTAAAATGAACTTGAGAAGGGGGGGAGGGAATGGGGTGCGAATTGGGGAAGGGTTAAATGAGAGATGTATGCATGTATGCCTCTATCATCTTGTACCTAAAAAAAGATGTATGATTACAATGCACCAATTAAAAAAAGAAAAGAAACAGCCTTCCAAGTTGATCCATATAATATCTCTTTATAAATACAAGAGTAAAATCATTGTCTTTAGTTTTTCCTCTATTTAAATCTGAACCTGAGACATGGATTATATGTGTCTATTCTATTTACAAAAAGTAGACTCTTATAATTGTTAAAATATACTAACAGACACTGACATTAACATTTTATCATAGTACATTCTGGTATTTCTCTTAACCACTATTTGCATCTTGATATACCCTAATATTTTTTTTTCATTTTTTTTCTGGAACTACTTTAGCAATGGAAGATACAGTAGTGGTTTTAAATTCAACACTTAGTAAATTCCCAGTTGTCTCTATAAATACTCCAGAGTATTAGGACGCAGAATACACAAGTTACAAAATATTATTTTAGGAGTGTCTAGTAGAATATCCACTTTTCATGATATCTTATAAAATTATTTAGTGTCACAATGCTTCCTGATGACATCTTTATAGAAGATGGTTACTTTGAAAGAAATTTAAAAATACAGTAAAAAGCAGGGGTATTTTAATTTTGTGTGCTAGGAAAAAAATAGAAAATGACTTACAGCTATTTTTCAAAGATTATGTGCCTAATTTTCAAACCTTAATTATATACTCTTGAAATAATAATCTTGAAATATTGTTTAAAGCCTTCTCCCTTATTCAAACAAGGAAATGCAATTTTTTTTAAAGTGTCTGTGGGTGCCTGCAAGTGAAAGCATGAAAGACTAGAGAGAAGAGAGAGAGAAGTGGGGAAATAGAAATCAGAAGAAAATGAAAAAAGAGAGATAAACAGAAATCAAATGAAAAAAAAATAGTGTCCACTTAATGCTTGAAGAAATATTAAAGTCAAAGCATATTGAACCCCCAAAATCTTTTCATTGTCTCTCATTCATCTACACAGTATATTTTATTTATATATCTTGATAGAAGTCAGAATTTATTATCAAATCACCCAAACACTGGCCAAAAATTAGCCTTCATTCTGTCTTGGATTTCCTAATTCTATGGGTATCTTGATATTTGAGTCCTCCTAGTGTTCAGAAGCAACACACATTCCTCATGTTGGTGAAAATAAAAAGATTGAGTGTGAAAGAAAAAAGGAAACAGATGAAAAAGAGGGGCAAAGAATGTTAAAGATATAGTTTACTGCTGCTGTTGGGCTTGCTGTCCTGCTGGGTCTGTGACCTTTGTGCTCAGGACTGTCAAGTAAAGTGGTCTGAGTAACACTTGTTCCCAGAAACCCTGATCCACACTCAGCCAGCAGCCCTGATAGGTTCTCATGAAAAGCCTAGATATGGAGTCAAGAAAATGGGCAGTTGCCAGGGTAATTTTGCTATACTTTTTGACTAGCCACTTATATACTATCTCTTACCTCATTTGTAACGAGGAGAAATGCATCTATAAAATTGAGGAGCACTATTGATCAGTTTAAAGAGCTTTGAATTGGGTTTCAAGATACCACAGTTTTATTCACTGTAAGATGTGAGCAATGTGACCTTGTAGCATATTTGAGCCTCATTACAAAAGCATTCAAGTTTTTTAAGCCTTAATTTCAATATAAATCACAGATGAAAACTATGAACCCATTTTTCACATAGGTTTAAAAATCTGCATAAAAATTCTAAAGTTGATAGACTATAAAGTTTTTGAACTCTATTCAAAAGGAATAAGAGAATAAAACATTCCTTCCCAAATTATAATATATAAGATACATAAAATATATATGAGATGCTAAGCCGGGCGTGGTGGCGCACGCTTGTAATCCCAGCATTCGGGAGGCTGAGACCAGAGGATCCGGGTTCGCAGCCAGCCTCAGCTGCTTAGTGAGGTACTCCGCAACTTAGTGAGACTCGGTTTCAAAATAAAGAATAAAAAAATAGGGCTGGGGGTATAGCTCGGAGGTAGAATGCCCCTGAGTTCAATCCCCAGTACCGCAAAAAAAAAAAAAAAAAAAAAAAAAAAATATATATATATATGAGATGCTATCACTTAATCATTTGAGTTGGTCCAATCGTTTTATTTATATTTTTTCAGACTCATCTTCACAAAAGCCAGGCATGCTGTGTATACGGCACATGGATCTAATTCTCCTGATAGCTAAACTATAAGATAATATACTAGTCTGGTTATTTTGATCATACAGATAGGGACTAAAGCCCTGCCCTTGAGTTAAGTAAGGTGCATGACATAATTTAATTTTCCAATTAGTATTTTAAAAGGGCCTTTCTCCTGAGAAAGCAGCAGTTTAAAGATAAATCACAATACTTTTATGTTAAGTAATTGCCCCAAAACTTTGAATTAAAGAGAAAAATTTGAAATGGGAAAGTTGCATAAGGAAATCAAGAACCTTCCAAGGCTTAATGTGGTAGTAGAAATAGTGTCAGAAAATATTTTTCCAGGTCTATAATAATGCTACAAGATGAAGAGATCCCCCCACATATTAAAGGTAAAAATTAAAATCAGAAGAGGCTGGGCTACAGAGACCAGAAGAAGGCAATTCTCTAGCTATAGATCCTGGTCATTGAACATTACTGTCACCTGCCCCAGGTGAATGCCCCTTCAGGCAATGAGTAAATCTGGCTTAGATAAATATATACAAAAAGGAATGAATATAAAAGTGGTTACAGCCTCATGATGGACACCTCATTGGGGAAATAAACCAGGGAATATTTGCATAGAACAAAGTACAAAGTATGAAATCCACTACCACCACCACAGCAGATGAGTTATGTGTTTTTGTGGTATCTGCTACTTGGTAAAAGTCAAGTGGCAGCAAATTTCCAAAAGATCAAATTAGACGGAAAAAAGTCAGCAATGGCAAAACGGAGCAATAGAAACCATAACCAAGGTCAGCCCTTTAGTCTTAAAGAAATCTGGGGGGATCAAAAGCAATCTAAAATCAGGATGGTCTTACAAGATAGGACTACCATTAGGTAATTTTCAAAAATTAAAAAGAAAATAAGAAAGAAAAAAGACCAGGGTTTGCCTTTCATTAATTATACTGGTATGCTCTTAAGAGAAATAGTTAAAAACAGAAACATTTATTTTAAAATGTGCCTTTGTTAACTTCAGAAAATCCATGTATAGTATCATTTTTTGTCTTTTCTCCCAAGATAAAAGCTTTTGACAAGTGAATCAAATGCCTTTACCATTTTTTAATGCATTTGCCTTAGACATTCTAGTCCTGGGAAATTTTCTTTAGTTCCTCACAAAATACAAAGATTGAAGTATCAAGATGTTCTTCACAACATCATTTTGATTCATTCAACAAATTCTTTGGAGAACTTTCAATGGGTGAAGCAATGTGTCTTCTGTTTAGAAAAAAAAATCAAATGCTATTAAAAGAGTGATAGTTAATTATGGTACAGGCATATGATGAGCTATTATGCAGTTATTAAAATGATGTTTATGGAATGTTTAATGACTTGGGAAAATGCTAATGATTTAATATTGAGTGAAAATGTACTTACAAAATAGCACTTACCATATTATCTGAGACATGTAAAAACTGCATTAAAAGTAGAGGAATACTCCAAAATACGAACAGTAATTGCCTTTAGGTAGTGGAATGATGAATGTTTTTTCTTCTTTCTTTGCTTTTTGCAAACAACATGTATTAATTTAATTAACATTAACATATATCCAGACTTTGGCAAACTAAAAATATCAGAATATGAGCCAACTGACCATCTGATCTGAATTTCCTCTCAAGTGATAAGGATTTAAGTCTGACAGAACTCAGATAGCTTTTACAGGCATGCTTCTCTGGAAGGAAAAGGGCTTGATTTGTTGATTGCTTGTACTTTTGTCTCATGGTCATAAACTGCTTTGTCTTCCTAAGACTAGTAAGTAGATATGTTTAAGGCATTTTGTTAATAAATGTATGTTTGACATCTTCCTGTTATATCACTTTAACTGATGTACAACTTATATACAATTAAATACACCCATTTTAGGTATGCAGTTTAATGCTGATGAATTTATATAAATGAAGGCAATCACTATTATAATAAAAATACAGAATATTTCCATGACCCACAAAAGTAAGTTCCCTTGTTTATTTTTTGCTTTGCAGTTAATCCTTTGTCCTATTGCTGCCACCAAGCAACTTCTTATCTGCTTCCTGTCATTTCTGCCTTCTAGAATTTTATATAATTGGAATCATAGAGTATATGCTCTTTTGTACCTGATTTATTTCACTCCGGTTTTTTTTTTTTAGATCTATCCAAGTTGTTGAATGTATCAGAATGAGATGCCAATATATACACTTTAGAGTGGCTAAAAACAGAAAGATGTATGGTATCAAATGTTGAGGAAGTGGAGGAACTCACTCTGATGCCAGTGGGAACATAAGATGGTATAGCCACTTTAGAAAACAGTCTGGAATCTTTTATAAAGTTAAACATACACTTGCCAAATGACCCAGCAATTCTACTCTTAGATATTTAACTAAGAGATATGAAATCATATGTCCACAAAAAGACATGTATAAAAATGATAATAGCAGATAAACTAGAAATATACTGTTTATAATAGCCACAGCTGGAAACAATACAGTGTGTGTGTTAACAGCTGAAATGATAAACTGATTATGGAATATATGTACAACAGAATACCATTCAGCAAGAAAAAGTTGTCTTTTTAAGCATAATTTTTAAAAGCTGGTTTAGTAAAGTATATTGTACTGAGGAAAAGTCTTTACCAATGGAAAAATTATATTGATTTTACAATTGTATACATATTTTTACTTAGTAATTTTTAAATTATTTATTTTTAAAACAGTTTCGAATCAGCGTTTAATTTAAAAATATGGTTATCAATTCAAATGCATATTTGTCTTTTCATTTTTAACATGAGTAAAATTTTTATAACAATTTTGTATTTCATATAATATTTTCATATCTTTCAACATGTCAGGAAAGTATGACATTGTTAATCAGAAAACTGAATGAGTAGTTATGACATAAAAATGTATACGGTTTAAATTAAGTCCCAAACTCCTACTGTATAGTCTTCTACTAACCTCTGGCGAAAACCTTATTTTTCTTCAAATGAGAAACTCCAATAGTTAGAAATGAAATTTTTTCATTTTTCTTTTATTTAAAAACCAAGTACTGAACACAGAATTAGACACGGTCCCTGCTCAGTGGTTTTCACAATCTGCAATGCCAGCCCGATTTTCTTTTTGCTCAGACTCTGTACTATAGCACACTCTTGATGGAAACTTGTTTACTATTGCTAAGACATACTCTTGTGCCCTGAAACACTACTGAAAGAAAGTTCACAGTCCTTTGAAAAACCAGGGCCTTGGGCATGCTAGCAGGCCAGGCACAATAACATACACTTGTATCAAATAAAGGAGAATTCTGTGTCAAGAATGGAATTCTAATAATGACTTGTCTTTTTCGAGTGTACTACTTAATAACACTTGCCAGAACTATAGATCCAACTTTACTTCTAAATGTGTGCAAGTTTGTAAGTCTGACACAGTACCTAATAATAAATATTTGTTGGGTGGAAGAGCACATTAAAAATATACATTTGAAATAAGACATTCTAGACTAATAATAATTAACTGAGACTTATCTACATTCATGGCTTTTACATCCCTGCTCAAGTAGTCTCAGAAATATTTGGTCATTATGATTTCTTTCACCATTTTCCTAATTTTTTTTCTATTTTGGAGGAAATTCCTGACTTATACAAAGGAAGGAATATAATATACAGTAACAATCTTCTTGTTCAGATGAATGAGAAAAGGAAGAATTTTACATACTGGAGATATATTACATCTCAACTATTGAGCTAAACAAGTTAATTCATCTGCTAAACAAATACTGTTTAAATGTCTATTGTGTGTCTGACATTGTTGTGGCGCTGGTGGTATAGCAGTGAGCAATTCAGAAATGCCTCTCAGACTCATGGATCTTATATTCCAGGAAGGCCCAAGGAGTCAGGAGAGTGGGAAAAGAAGAAAGACAACAAAAAAAGTATGTACATAATATTGTACTTTTTTTCAAACCCATTTTCATTCACTTTTGACACAAGCCTGCAACTTATTTTTTTAAGTTAGGGTATTACAAGCCGAAGACATCATCTAACTTGTTCTAAAAGTCATGCTGTAATAATGTAGGTACTAATTTAACTAAGGTTCTTCTGACTGACAACCCCTTGCTGTTTTCACTTATTTATGTTAGGAAAAGTCATCAGAAAACAATTACTAAGTTCATAAATTATAACAAACAAGGAAGAAATGGAAGGCAAGTTGTTAAGGAATTTGGAAGTAAATGCTTACCTCTACGTGAAAGCCATGAGGACCTGTGTCCTATATCCCCCTCTATGGAGAAGACAGCTAACCAAAGACCACAGGTGTTACACTGTGAAATCTATCATGGTGTTTGCAATGAGTCCTCATGTGTTCTCCATCAGTGATGGAGTAAGGCAGGGATACAAAGTGAGGCCCATTTCTGAAGACATAGAATCCTTTGGGGGCAAACTTTGGTTTAAAGACGTCCTGCTGTTCTTGCTGAAAGCTTCCTTGGCATCCCTGTCAAGGGCATTTCCCTCCCTCTGTCTTTCACTGACATTGTGAGCCAGATACTCCCAACATTATCTGGCTCCTTTACCTTTATAGCTCACAAAGGCATTTTC
Source organism: Graphiurus murinus (assembly GCA_004027655.1). Classification (NCBI taxonomy): domain Eukaryota; kingdom Metazoa; phylum Chordata; class Mammalia; order Rodentia; family Gliridae; genus Graphiurus; species Graphiurus murinus. The sequence continues at coordinate 74,194 of PVLC010000090.1, forward strand.
CCTAAGATAATACTTGAATGTTTCATCTTTTCTCAGGTTCTATTTCTTGGAGGATCTAGACAAATGATACTAAGATTCATCTAAGCAAACAAGCAGTTAAGACAGGGATTTGAGATTGGCTTGTCCACCACCGAGCATGTGAAGAGGACACCATCCTGGTTAGTATGTAGGCCATGGACAGTCCTTGGCACAGTGTAGTATCTCAGCTGCTAAAGATTTCACCAAAACTGATCTGGGAAGATGACCTGGAGGAGCAGAATGCTATGGGAGCTGTAATGACTCAGATTTAAAAAGACACAGGGAAACAATGCTACAGAGACAACAGAGTGAGATGCCCTTCAGAAGGATAATGAGATATGAAGGTTGTTAAAGAGCTCATAGCTAAGTGTGTGAACAAGGGCATACTGGTTGTGGCTTACAAAGGGGCTCTTATCAGGTGTAGTAGAAGGGTAAATGCAATTATGTTACAGGCTGAAGAGTTAATTGTCAGAGTCACTGAACTCCAGAAATGTTTTACTGCTCAGCTAAGGCGGGAATGTTATGCAAAGATAAGGGTTCTAGAAGGAAAAACCTAACATCTTGAAAAATGGGACAAGGATATCTGAATGGATAACCTCAAGTATGCTGACTATTCCACCTCTGGATTTCCCAGAACACTCCTCAACTTGCAAAGTTAGTCCATTCTTTTTTAGAGCTGTTGCTTCTACTGGTCTGGAAGATGCTGTAGAAGCTTCTCCTTCCCAAGATAATTGGCACCCTTCCAGTCCAGATCTGCTCCTACATTCCCAGCTGCCTATTAGGCCAATAGCTAGGGCTAAGTCCCAGAAGAACCTGGCTAGGAATTATGCTAGGCCTTATAAGGAAGGAAAGGTACTTATATTCTTTTAAAAAGTTGTAGGAATCTGCTGTCACATACTGAGAAGAGCAAAGGGAGGATTCCTTTGATTGGATTTTGCAGGTGTTTGATAAAGGGAACCATAATATAAGACTGTACAAACAAGGATTCTTTAGATGTGTTTTCTAAAGGCATAGAGATTATCCTAGTAGAACCTCAGGGAATGAGGCATACCTGCTGCTGGGATGGCCTTTAGAGGTCTTTAAGAATGACATAAACTCTAAGTAAAATAGAAGTGCCAATATTGCCCTCACAGGAAGGAGTCATGAGGCTGGAAAAAAAAAATAAGCATGCTGTATGGATGCGGTATGTATGTCCAAAAGACTCATGATGACAGGTGGGCATGGTGGCATATGCCTGTAATCCCAGTACTTGGGAGACTGAGACAGGAGGGTCATAGGTTTGAAGTTACCTTCAGCAACTTAGTGAAACCGTTTCCAAATTAAAAAAAAAAAAAAAAAAATAGGGCTGGCGGTATACCCCAGAGGTAGAATTCCCCTGGGTTCCACCCTCAGTACCACACAAACACACACACACAAAAGACTCATGATGACATACTTTCACCAGGACCACAGGAATGTTCTGGTGAGGGGGGCATCAGGATCACTGAAAAGCTTAATGATGGTTCTTTTCAGACCAGGGATGATAGTAGGAAAAGTGGTTACTCTTTTATCATCTTGGGGGTGATGCCCTTCCCTCTATGTAATAAAGACCAAGTGAAAGCACTTCACTGCCAGAAGCCAGGAGACTTCAATTGCCATGATAATGGACAAAAACTGATGAAATAGTTAAGGGCTTTAACCTTCAGAGAAATACAAAAATGTTAGTAGAACCTGACATCCTTAAAGGCAGGAGAGGTGGATAACAGTGTGTTGCTTAATAAATAAAGTTAAAAACAAATGATAAACAAAACCACAAAAATGGAGGCACAAGAAAGGGTCTTGCAGCAGGTACAAATTGACACAATCAGCACCACCATCTGGGCCATGGTGTTGGGGTTCCAAAGTCTACAGGCCTGAGAACCAGGAGCTCCAGTATCTAAAGACAGAAGAAAATACATGGTCCAGCTCAAGAAGAGAGAGAAGTTATCATTCTTCTGCCTCTGAGATTTTCTATCATCTCAGATTGAATGATTTCAGTCCACATCAATGAAGGTAGACCTTTTTTACTCATTCTACCAATGCAAATATCAATCTCTTCCAGAAACACTCTCACAGATATACGCAGAAAGAATATTTTTCCCACCTCTCTGGACATCTCTTAAACCAGTGAAGTGACACATAAAATTAATCATCTTGTCTGCTTACTAAAACTCACCTAACTACTGCTACTGCTGAATGTTGGTCCAACTTGTCAATGAATAAGACCAGTACCAGGTATCTGATTGGGTATTTGTCTTAACTCAAGTGATCCTAATACTCGCTTGCCCCCATTATAAACATGGACAGTGATATGAATCAACTTGGACTATGAAGGGTCTGTTAATCAAGAACTCGAATGCTTCAGGAATGAGGGCTCATATGACCAGAAAAAAAAACCACCATGACTCCACCAGGGAATCACTGAGGATAGAGGGAATTCAGAATGAAGAGTGGAGGAGGGAGAGGGGGAGTGCCAGTCACAACCTGGAGGTCAATGATAGCAACAGGATCTTTAGTTCATCACAATAAATTCCTACTGCCTAGTTTCCCTCAGAAATAAAGGAACATAGAAGCCTATGCAGAGACATAAACTTCCATGGCATGATGTGGTGCCATGAGAATGAGTCTCGCAGACTCACAGCTATGGGGAGTATAATTGACCATGGACCAAGCTGTGTGCTCTGAAATCCATACTTATTGATTCTAAAGCCACATGTTCTATGGGCTGCTATCAGCTCATGACTGAGACTGGCAGGGAAACTAAGGCAGGCCCATTGCTGGGAAACCTGGACACCTCTGATGGGCAACTATGCCTTGAGTATATTCTTTGACAGCCTTGCCAACCCTTGCTCAGACTGAAGGACTATCTAGCACAGTGTCAGCCTACCTGTCCTCCTTCTTCATTCACAGTCCTATCTGCATTGCAGCCTTATTATGTACCCATCTCCTCTCTGTTTTTGTTCACACAGATATTTCTCCTAATGAAATCCTTGAACATTCAATCGTATTTAATCATCTGCTTTTTGAAGGCCTCTATAATATCATTATAAATTATTAAGCTTGGATGTATCGATAAGCCTCACGTCCTCATGTTACATTCACAAGGAAAATGCAACAAACTAGTAAAATGACTATTTTAAAGGCGCGGCGCAAATGAGTAAGTATAGTATAATGTGGCCATACAACAAGGCATTCTTTGAAACCCACCTAGATAGTGAAATGCATGTCACTAGATTGTTCACACTGACTGAGTGGCATCACTAAAGGAATAGAGTCTCAGTATGTTTGCCTATATATTAAAGATATACACCTAAATAATGAGGCTGGTCGAAGTTCAGTCCACTGGGAATTGTAACCAAAAGTTGGTAAAAAATATTTTTCAATTCTTCCCTTCACCTTTTAAGAAAATGCAGGGAGACCTCATTTATATTCCATGTTAACACTTGGTAAACCTCCCACCCTGGCACTATGGCTCCACTTTCCCTACTCACAGTCCCTCTGCTAATTGCTCCACATTGACCTTGCAAGAGCTTCCTTCCACCTACTTCCTACCTAATCTTCCATTTTCTTCTTTGCTGTCTTCACTCTCATTTTCATTACTTTTATTACAATAAATGCCTGGACAATGTTGAAAATTTTTCCAAGACAGCTCATTTTATTCTTATCAACAATATTGCCAACATCTTTAGAAAGGATTTTTGAATTGTCAAAATGGCAAAGGGCCGTGTGAGAAGTTGAGAGTTCTTGCCTTTGGAAGTCTTCAAGTGAAGGTTAACTCCTCAGTGTTCTTTGCCTTTCACTTCCAAAGACTGTGGAAAACCCGTAGATCCCCTCCATAAAAAGTGAAAATGATTAGTCACAAGTGTTTCTCTAACACTGCAGAGAATTGACAATTTTTGAAAGTCCTTTAATCAGGTTATCATTTTATTTACATTTCCTTATTTGCTTCTCAAAAAATGAAAAGCTAAAGATAAACTTCAGCCTGTCAGAACTGTCACAAACTCTGAATCATCAGTGTCAAAAATAATGTTTTTTTAAGCATATAAAGTTGTTGTCTTTGAGTTGTTCTTGTGTTTCCTAAAATGAGAGTTATTTTAGAATTCAGAATTGAAAAAGTTTAGCATAATTTGTTTTGAATTAAATCACTAGTATGAAAGGTTCTGATGCTAATATTTTTCCGTCAGTCAAGAAAGGTAAAGTTGTTGGGAATCATTCATTTTAGGTCTACATCAATATAAGCAGAAAACATGAAAAAAGGATAAGGTGCTTTTCCTCCTCGAAGTGTAACTTTTTATTCATGGTTCCCATACATTTGCACTTATCTTTTGAAGTTCCACTTAAGGCATAATGGAAAGGTCTCTATGCAATAAGCTAAGAATTCTAGAACTCAGTCATAATTCATTTTCTTTATCAGATATCACATCCCAAGGTAAACGCTAAGTCAAAAATAAATTTCTAAATACTTTATGTTTGCAGAAGCTGTTGCAATGACAGAACTTGCTTGTAACTACTTCAAACTGCTTTCATCCACTATCAAAATATTGCAGAACTTTTTCTCTCTTAACTAAACCATTGTTCAGTCCAGCCAATGTTGGCACTGGATGCTACATGTCTTGACCCAAATTTCATAAGCAACACAAAGGTATTTTTAAAATTTAGGTCTAGTTTATTTGAATTTGTGGAAATATAGTTTCTCAGATCCAGATCAAGATTAGGTGGTATAGGTGAGCAGTGTGTGTGTGTATTCTGCATCTATATCTGTATAGATGTGATTGTAAAGTTTCAAAACTATGATATCCATTGTAACATATGGATAAAGTTTTTGAATTTTTCCGTTGATAATAATAGGTATGTCACTTGTATTTTTCCCCTTCTATTCTTTTTTTAAGAGTCATGTAAATACTTTAGGTAGAGAACTATCTAGCATAACATCAATTTCCCCTGCATTGCCTTCTTGATTTTTCCGTGAAATGAAGCCTTGTGTTCCTTCTAGAATAGCCCTAAAATTTCTTGACATTCCATGAATTGTTTTGATTGTTTCTGAAATAATTCTTTGGACCTATAATATATCCATGCCTTTCATTTAAAGATATGTACACTTTGATTTATCTGTGTGTGTGTGTGTACACTTGATTTGAGCACTTTAAAAAAACTGCAATATGCATGATTATCAAACTATTATCATTTTAATATTTTGCTTACATTTATGTCAGCCTTGTTTCTGAAAGCACCATCCTTTATGGAAAGAATGATTAATTCAAAGTTCTTTAAATTGCTCCTATTTTCCCAAAGTAAGCAGCATCATTATATTTTCATGCAAGAGGGGAGTAAATATCCTAATATAAAAGTTGCCCCATCTTTCAAACTCATGCTCTCCCACAAAAAGTAAAAGTGCACACAAATCTGGTTTCAAGAGGAAGTTTACATAAATGTGCTTATCTCCCCTCTGTCCTGAGATTCATTACAATAAAAAAGAAACAAAAAATAGTATAAACTCATAAATGCAGAAACAAATAAGAGGCTTTAGTAATTAGGAAATTCAAGAGATTTATGGAAGACGTAGAACATGTAGAAAAAAGAAAACAGAAGATATTTCACAGGGAAAATGAAGAAGAGGAGAGACACAAAGGAAGGTTGTTTCATGTTTTAGAGTCTCAGAGCCTCTGAGACCTGAGAAATGCCAGGTAAGCTGGGATCAGATGAGAAATTGGGTGTTAAAAAAGAAGTTCATTAAAAGTGTATGTAAGGCAGACTCACTGGCCAGAACACAAATCTCTCCCCCAATTTGGATGCAGATTTCTAAGCAGACAAGATTCTACCCTCTAGCAATGAAAATAATTAATAAATTAAGTTAAATCTCAGGTGTTCTTGTGACAAAAAAGAAAATGAAAAACCTGAGATAAATCATTTCTGCATTTTTGTTGACTTGAGAAAACCGACTATTTTTTTCCTCAATGTCATAAAGGAAGCTACTTTTTACTATAACTAAAGATTTTTCTATTATTTTTGGTGCCTCCCTCTACTTTCTAAGTAGTCATTCTCGCTCAAGTCTACTCCAGAAACTGTTTTTGACACAGACACCAGAACCCTCCATATTTGAAAATTTGATGGAAAATATTCAACTTTCTTTTATTTTTTCCCCTCTCTCTCATAAGCCTTGATATCTCATCCCTCTTTTCTTGAAACACTTTTTTCACTTTGCTGGTTAACCTCCTCCCTCGCTGACTAATCTTTCTCAGTAGCCTCAGTGGATTCTTCTCTGCCCAGCTACTAAGTATTGGTGTGCCTTGCCTGGACTATGCATTTCCCTACAAGCTTAGCACTGAGGTCTCCTGTCTATCTATACTTTCTCCTTAGGTGACTTCATGTGGTCCAAACCAACAAATGGTATTGAGAAAAACAGTTAAGTCACAGCATTTTGAAGTGATTGGTTTCACATTTATACCTAAAATATAAGACTAACAAAGAGATTGCACATATATGTTTTCATGTATCTATTGCAGCATACAAAGATTTCTTAAATGAGAAATCTGCAACATTTTATACAGGTTGCTTTGTAAATTGTATTGTAACACTTATTTTTATAATACAAGGTGCTATATATATTATGCAGTTCATAGTGGTTGCTTTGTTATTTGGATGTCCTAAATTTATTTAAACAATGCCTTGCTATTGGCTATCAAAGATGTATCCATCTTTTTCTACTACTGTAAACAAAAATTCAGTGGGAATTATTATATCTGAAGTTTTCCACACTTTGAAAATGTATTCGCAATAAACATTTTGAAGCATAGATGTTAAATCAATAGCACATTAAATACTTTTGGCAAGTTCCTGTGGAGGAAATTTGTAACCAATTTTTACTACCAATTCTTTGCTACCAAGTATTCACAAGAACTATTCCATTGGTCTTTAATGGCAAAGCAAAATTTTGGTATCCAGTTTTAATACTGTATAAGAAAATAAACATAGTTAAAAGTTGGGTTTGTGATGCTGAGAAACATATCACTAGAAGGCTAAAGAAAAAAATCATCTTCACAATTAATGGTAAAATATTCATTACAAGTCAAATTCTTTATCTTAGAAATTGAAGATAGTAGTACTTGAAAATGAATTCTAACTTTAAATTTGGATCAGAAAAGAATTCCATTACATGAAAAAATTCTGACCATATCATTTTAAAGTTTGCTAAAACTTCTTTTGAATCCTAGATTCTTTTTATAGGAAAAAAAATTCTCTATCGCTAGGCAGTTAAGGCTAAGTTTAAGTTCTTTTCTGACATATATTAACTATTCCAGTTTTATGATTAGCTAAAGAGCACCTTATGCTTATTGGTTTATCTTTAGTAGGTTAACAAACAAGCAAGATTTCTAAAACATGGACTTTTTTATGCTGGTACTTGAAAAAGTTATTGAAGCCAAGCCTGGTGATGCATGCTATAATTCTGGTACTTGGGAGGCTGAGACAGGAGACTTATTGGTTCTGGGCCAAGTGTTTGGTAACCTTGTAAGACCCTGTTTCAAAAGAAAAATAAAAAAGAAGAAAAAAAAAGCTGGAGGTATAGCTCAGAGATAAAATGTCCCTGGGGTCAGTCTCTAGTACCATACAAATTTCCCTCAGAATGTCTCATTTTTAGATATACACCAGAAATATGAAATATAGGAAAAAAATTATGGTTTGAAAGGAAGGATAAGAAACAGGAATAGATGCTGGTTTGAGGTTTTAGTGGCTTATTCATATCTGACTGATCTCATTAAGTAATCTGTCTTTAGTTTTATTTAGTGCTGTGAAGTTCTCTAATAGCCTGTAAACCAGAATACCAATATAGCAGCATCCCTGCTCATGTTCTAGTAAAGTGTCTTCTTACAAGAGTGAAATCATATTCGGACTGTCACTTGGGCAAGCCTCTTTGGAGCCATTGTCTAATTGTTTTATTGAAAACAATTTCTTTATGAACACGGTTCTGAGCAATGTAGGGGACTTGAGGGTCTTGTGCATAAATGTGTATTTTGACATATTTGACTCAAAGTAAAGCAGGAAATACAAGAATCTTGCTAACCTACCTAATATATAAATTATCTGCCCTTCTGCTCTGAACTGTACGTTATCCTATTGCCAAGGGATGTTGTCTGGCAGCCATACATGAAAGTAGACCTATTTACTCCCATAATTATGACTACCACTTGAAATTAATCAAAACTTTATTGTAATCTGCAATGCTTTCAGCGTCTTGAATGGTGTAGGAATTATGAAGAGATCTTGGGCAGAAAATAAGGAATTCTGACTTTCCAAGCGTGACAAGTTTCTCTTCTGCTCCGGTCATCTCGTCCCACAAGGACCTCCTGTACCCTGACCTTGTCAGGATTCCCTGTAAAAATGGTCAAAACTCCTCCCAAGAGTGAATTTTGAAAACATTTTTAATTCTTTAGGGTCTGTCATTTTCTATTGATTCTTCTGTGTTTTTCTTCTTCCCAAGGAAAAATCATTTAAATTAGCACGCTGAAGCATTTTGACCATGACTGGAGCAATGTGGACTCATTCTTAACAATTTCAGATGTTTTATATTCAATGTGTTAGCATTGCAATAATTTAGGTAAAATATTAGAGACTTGTATCCCCTTCTTTCTACATTTCCCTCAAAGGCCTTGACATAAAGTTGAGATTTTATGTGGCAACTGGGGCATATTCCTATTGAACCTAATGGCTACAAACATGCACATTTATCTACAACTGTAGTAATATCTAACCCTTTATTACTTACACACATACCCATGTCTTCATCCCAATAACACACAAACAAGTTTATTGGAATAATTACTATGTTTCAGGCACTGGCACTACACATGAAAAATCCAAATTAGAAAAATTCATATGTTTCTAGTCTTAAGAGGACAGAAAATGGGGGGAAAGGTATAAAAAGGAAGAAAGGGACAGATTGTAATAGATTACTGCATTCTGACTCACACACATATAAGTTACAAAGATTCTTCTTGCTTCAAAATAGCTGTGACCCCGCTGGCACCTGTCTCGTGCCCAGTGCCCAGCACACTTGACTTTCCCATGTTAAGTGCCTCCTCTCTGGCCTGTCACCACATAAAGCACTCAGCATGGCAACCCCTGTAGCCACATGTTAGATTGCAGGACAGACCGAGTGGCTAAGATCTGGAGCGAAGAAACAGGGTTCTCAGTCGCGCCACTAAATTGCTGCAGTTGCGTGGCTCCAAATGCCATGCTCAGGAGTCCTTTTCTGTGCTGATGGCCTGGAAGGGATGGAGGCAATCAGCACTGTGCTGCTGAAACGTGACTGCCTAAAACTGCCACCATTCCACACTCTCAGGACATATATGTTACACAGAACATAAATGGGGGACCCCAAAGACCTATACTCAAAGACGTAGTAATAGGTAAACATGCAGATTTTCTTACATGGAATGATTGAATTTATGGAGCATTTTTACCCCTTCAGATTAAAAAATAGAGAGATTCCTGCACTGCTATCACATAGAATAATTGTCAATTAAGACAGGAATATTAACACAAGTCTCAACATTATCTTTAGCTAGAAGGGAAATTAAGCTCTTCACTCAAATATTCAAAGATGAAATGACTTCACCTCACAGGTCACTTGGAAGAGCTTATTTAGGGACTTGAGAAAGACGTTTAATAATATACTTGGGCTTAGAAGCACTTTCCTAAGACTAAGTCACAGGTAATAATCCTCTCTTTCATCACACTGGATGACTCCTCCCAAATCAGTGCAAGGCTTTCTGTACTTCCTGCCTTGACTTTTCAAAAGTGTTACTAATACGGTATCATTCACTTTTGACTGATAACTTGCTCAGTCCTCAAAATGAATCAAATTTAAGGTATTGTTGATATATTAAAGACCAGCTATTCATAATGGTACGATTTAGAACTAGGGATCTGAAATAACAACCTTTTTTAAATGATTTTTGAAAAAGCATCCTTTGGCCTGGGGTTGTGCCCTGGGACTTCTATATAAAGTCAAATTTAAAACTGCAATATATTTCTCCAAAGCATTTGAATTCCATCTACATTCTCAAATCCTCACAAAGAGTTTAAACCACTTTAGAAATGTTAAAGAAAATGGAGAGGATGAGCCGGGCATGGTGGCTCACACTTGTAATCCCAGCATTTGGGAGGCTGAGACCGGAGGATCTGGGTTCTTGGCCATCCTCAGCTACCTAGTAAGACAGTCCAGTCCGCAACTTAGTGAGACCCTGTTTCAAAATAAAGAATAAAAAAAATAGGACTGGGGGTAGAGCTCGGAGGTAGAATGTCCCTGAGTTCAATCCCCAGTACCACAAAAAAAAAAAAAAAAGAAAATGGAGAGGATGGTGGTTGTTAAGATGAAACATTTTAAAGATTGATTATTCCCCTATTATCTGAATTTCTGAATGATCTGGTATCTCACAGAGTTAGTCAAAGGAAAAAAACAGTCACAGAACATAATTGTACATACATGTACACTGAACATATGTACTTTATCAAGAAAGTAAACAATAATGTTTGCAAACGTCTTGAAGCCCTGAAATCAATCAAGGGAAAAGAAATAATGGGTCATCTGTAACTTGAAGCTTTTGTTAATATTTCTACTCTCTATAAAAAGGCATCATAGCATTGAATGCTAACTTTCTCTTACTATTAGAAAATGCATAATGTCATCATAATTAGAATGTACTGATTAGTTATCAATTTATACACAATGCTACAATGGGTACCACATGAGAAGAGCTACTCAGGCCGAGATTCTGCCCTCCAGGAGTTTAAAATCAGAACTAATGACACAAGCTTGAATAGATACATTTCAGTTATGCTTATGCTGTAATAATTGATGAGTAGATATTAGGATATTATTAAGAATTTATTTGAAGATAAATTGCAGATGGTGGGAGTTGTGAAAAGTGGAGTGAGAAGGGTAGAAGTGTAGGGACAGGGAGGTATCAGCTCTCCTCTGATCAATATGTAAAGACAGCTTGGAAAATGAGAGGCTTCCAAAGAGGTCCGATTGGGGCACAGTGACAAAGTGAATATCTTATCTCTATGACTACAGAGTTATAGGGTCACCTGGCACAATGCTGGAGAATAGGGGCAGGAGGGCAGATGGAGCACATCTGAGATTCCTGTGGCTGAGATCCCAGGAAGATGTGCACAGCAAAATAGGCAATGAAGCTGGAGCACAAAACCAGAATAACCTGAATATCCAGAGTCGAAACCATAGACTCACCTGTGTCCCTCACAAAGGAGCAGGTCATTTCATTCTTGGTCTTGAATAAAAAAACTGAGCTAATTGGGAGGCTGAGACAAGAGGACCCAGGTTTGTGGCTAGCCTCAGCTACTTTGCAACTTAGTGAGACTCTGTTTCAAAATAAAGAATAAAAAATACGCTGGGATGTAGCTTAGAGGTAGAATGCCCTTGTGTTCTATCCCCAGTACCAGAAAAAAAACTAAGCTAAAATAATAGTTAAAAAACTCATAAATCTCAGAATTATAAGAAATTCCCATATAGTTTCTGTTTGAAAACCATGAAATTCAGTGTGCAAAACATATAAAGTACAATGTTTAATGTATGAGGCGTGTAGGAATAATTCTAGTAAGAAAACAGAAAGACATAAGATAAGCCAATTTTGTACCCATTATTCAGGACTTCTACTTGAAAGTGAAAAACACCAATTAGATTTAGTTATAATAGAAAAGCACAAAGCATTTGTTTGTCTATTTGTTTATCTAGTGAATTGGTTAATTTATTACTCTAGTATATGTTTCTCCTAAATATTTATTATAGATGGCAAATTGGTATATGCACCCAAAACTAACAGATTACTTTCCACTGACTAAATGGAAGTATCCAATTCCGGTTTATCTTCTCTTTATCAACATATTAGCTTGCATTGTACCTTTTCAGTTAACTGATGTTTGGGATTTGAAAACAGTTTCTATTTTATGCAGATGTTTAAATGGAAAAGAGAAAAAGAAAGGAAAAAAGAAGGAAATATTGTCATCTCTATTAGCTACCTAGAACAGCAAATAATTTTGGAAGGAATATTATATAGCCATATTTCCCTTTCTCTCTTCTGTCTTCTCTAATAAATGCATATTCACACACAGAAGAAATAAAAAACCCAATCAAGCTGGCTCTCCTAAGTGTAGAGCAACCCATTACAAAAGACTTCAACAGTCCACTATTATCTCAAGACAAGAGAGATATCAGACCCTACACTGGCAACTGATTTGGATCTTGAAAAACAAAATAACAACCTCAGCAACCCAGTGAGGCCCTCAGCATCTTAGGAAGACCCTGTTTCAAAATAAAAAATGAAATAGGGCCAATGATATAGTTTAGGAGTAGAATGTCCCTGGCTTCACTCCTCAATACCACAAAAAAGGGGGGTGAGAGTAGAAAGAACTTCAACAAAATAATTAGCAGCAAGGAGAAATAATAGTGACATGAATTATTTATTTATTTACTTGTATTCAGTTTACATGCATAATAAGATTGTTTATTTAATGGACTTGTTACATATTTACCTTGGTGAAGTCATGAATGAAAACGTGCATCACAGCTGATAAATAGTCATTGCTCAATTTAGAGACTTTTTTTATTAGGAAATCTAATGGCATGAATATAGACCAAGGTGTGTTTGTTGTTTGTTTACATAATGAAATTCAAAGGGAGCCTGGATCACACTCCCACAGCAGTGAAACAAGGTATGCGGTGCCCCAGCAGTCACGCAACTGCCATGAGCACTGAAGCCAGGAAATGTTTGTACTGCCTCTCCCCATTCCCCTGTTCTTTTTGTCTTTGATGGATATATAATAATTATATTTTATAAGAATGCCGGTAGTGACGGAAGTGCTTCTCCTAATGCAGAAGCTGTAAAGCTATCAGAAGAGCTTTAAGCAAATGTTATCTGTTTTACAGAAGAAATCAATTACCCACAGATTGTTTAAACCAGTGACAGGCATGGTAAGGAATAAAATGTGTTAAGTAGAAAAGTTACAGCCATCAACATGTAAGGAATTACATGATATATGAAAGCAATCACTTGTTCAATTTACCTTCAAAACTAAAACAAGTTCTTCTGCATTGGAAATAAACATGAACCTCTGAAAAGGGAACAATTTCCAACTCAATGGAAAAAGTACTGTATAAATTTTAGCTAGCAATAGTGCTATTAGGAACACACAGCCAGGTTTTCAGAGATAAAGTATGTGAACTATTTACATACTTATTTCAAAGTAGGCATCAGTTTGTCTTCATCTTCCTGTAATTCAGCATTATGTAATTTTCCAGATATGCTTGGAATAAAAGAAGTCTTCCAGAAAACACTCCACACTTTATAACATACCCTTTATTTATATCAAACTGCAAAGGATTTTATTCAATTAAAAAATTTAGTATATTTAAATTCTAATATGCATTATTTTATGTTGATGATACACATTTTTCTGTAATAACAAGAAAAGTAAAAAGTGGACTTTTTTCCTGCTAAAGAAGAAAAATAAATGTTTCACTGAAGACTTGATAGTTCTTATGGGGAACACTTTGGTGCAAAATGCTCATCAGAGCTGTTAATTTACTCAGGTGGGGTTGGCATCTTGTTTGTGAAACAAGGTCACAATTTTTAGTTCTTTCTCCTACCAGTCTTTCAGGAAATTTTGCATTGTATAATTGAATTTTTTAAATAAATTAATTCAAAGCACATGTAACATAAAAAGTGATTTCTTAATATTGCAAAACAGGGATCATTTTACCAGATGTGCCTTTAGAGACATCACAACATAACCATCATGTTTCTGTGAGCGTCATTGTTGCAATGACAGCCACGACAGGAGATACCTGCCTAATGAAGAACTTATGTTTTTCTTTTTACTTTCTGATTCTTTAAAAAAGCTGAGAAGTGTTTAGAAGAACTTGCTCACATGATCTTTTAATAGAATCAGGAGTAATATACCAGCTGGTGCATATCATTCTTTTATGATATTCTGAGGGAGCATTCTCCACTGATTTAATTTCTTGGGAATAAAATATGTATATTCAGTTTTCATGCAAGTCAATTGTCCTTAATGGACAAGTGTTAATGATAAATTTAAAGTACTACATATTTGGAACATTCGTGAGTTAAACATTTTTTTAAAAAGTCATACTTGTCATTTCTTTTACCCACTCCAACATAGAAAACAATATTGTGAAAATTCCCAAATGAAAGAGGATGCTGCTAATGGTTTTTCCTCTGCAAAAGTATCAGGTTGATATAATGGTGGTGTCCTACTGATTATTCACCACAGACCTTCCTGCAGGATACTGCATTCTTAAAATATGAACTTGAAGCTAAAATATTAAATATGCATTTCCTCCTCCTATAGGACATGTTGAAATGCCACATGCTGCTGGTGAGAATGACCCATAAGTGTTGAATTTTTCTTCCCCTCGCTCTTCTTTTCCAGAAACAGTTAGTGTGGCGTGCAGTGAACCAAATCAACAATGTGATTCAAGCTGTCTCCCTAGCTTCTTGGCAAAAGAAAGGATAAACTATAAAAACTCCCCTCCTACAGCTTTCAGCTCTTGCTTCCCACACTTAACATCTTCTGTCACCTCTGGCGCTGTTACTGACCCATGCTAAGCTAAACTAAAGGATGATAAGTTTGCTGCCTTTGCCCTTGTCCTGAGGGGCTGCACATTATCCTATCAAGTATCAGTAGCCATTTCTGTGGGATATTTGTCACCCCACGAAGGCCTTTGGAAGAAATGAAATGGGCAGCGAATTACAAAAATGTCATTCTCTAAAGGAAATGGATGAAGGCTTTTGTTCTCCAGTAATAAATAGATGCCATAGGCTTATAACACTATTTTTATATTAAATTTGACAGGGTTACTATTTCCAGTTCATTAAGGGAACAGCGTGAAAACTATTTCTTCCTGTGTTTTTAAAAATAACACAGTTTTTCTCTTTTCTTCCCGGTAGTACACACACACAATACCTGGCGATAGATCCCAGAAGTCGTAGATCATGATTAATTTCAAGTTCCTTTTGGTAATGTTTGTTTTTAAAATGCACTAAAGTCATTTTAGGGGCAGATTTTGAGATTATAAGTGGATTATGGAAGGATACTTATGAATGGATTTTGAAAGTCTGATTTATACCTATTCCTCCTTTCTTTATAAATCACAAATACATTACTTCCTTTTCTCACTTTCCTCACACATTATAGTTTTACAGGGCACTGTGATAAATATGCTATGGACAAAGGTCAAACAAAGGATAATAACTCAATTCCTTAAATGAAGGCTTCAAAGTAAATCCTCTGTGTTTAGCAGCAGTATACAGGGGTCAAGATGACAATGTCCCAGACCAGAGAATAAAATGTGTGTTAATACCTTTGAGCCTCAGTACATTTGTTAAATGGGTATACTTGGATGGACATACTTGATTTTCCTTGAAGTGGAACTTGAGCAAGATATATAGTACATGACAATAAATTAAATAGCACCATGCATTTTTTTGAGTTAACATGGATCATGTGGTTTATTGGTTTGAGCTGGGCATATTCATGGTAGTTATTGATTGTTTCCAATATAATAGACACATTTCTTCAGTAGCTTTGCCTTAATGAGTTTGGCATTGAGCTGCTTTTTACTTACTACCCTTATTTTGTTACACAAAGTTTGTGAGATGAAGTAGTGAAAATAATTCATGGGACTTTTAAGTGATAGTTAACTTGACCTATTAGCATTTCGATGAAGACTATCATAGTTGTGACATATTCTGTGAAAATTATCTAATAGTAAAATAAATTATCCAGCCTCATAACTTCTGATTCTATGCTTTACATCCTAGTGCTTGTATTGACATACAGTGTTGGAAATTTTAAGTTTAGTCACTATATGCCTATATTTTGGCCCAGTTCTATTTTTTAGTTAGGTAAAAAAAGAGAAAAAAAAAAATTCTGAACTATACAACTTTAGTGGACATCTGCCTTGTTTATATATGTGATTAAACTATATGAAGTTTTTTGCTTCTCAACATAAGAATGTATACCTGTATTTGTGAACCACTTGATTGTATAGACATTAATAGGGGCGCTAAAGATGCCAAAGATTCTACAAAAAAAAATTTAAGCAGGTCAGCTCACATCTGTTCATTTAACACATTACACTGGGCAATAATCCCAGTACTTGGTAGGCTGAGAGAAGAGGATTGTGGATTTGAGGCTAATCTCAGCAATTTAGTGAGATACAGTTTTGAAAAATGAAAAAAAAATTAAGGGGATTGTAGCTTTGAGGTAGAATTTCCTTGGGATCAATCCCCCCAAAAGAGGGAAAAGTTAAAAACACATAAAAAGAAATATATAACAATAATATAGATTTTGAAGAACAAAATTTTCTCAAATAATCAAGTCTAAGGAAGAAAAAGATGGTTTTGTTCACAAATGGGAAATGACTGGTAATATGACCCATCATTTGTGTATCACAAATATCCTAGGTTAAGTAGAAACCTGGCAGGTAAAAAGACTTTCATTAACAGAAGAATTACTAATACATTGCAGTCTGAGTAATTTGTTTTCTGTTGGTCTTTAAAAATATAACAGACTTCATCTGATTTTATTTTTTGTTCTGTCCAATTCACAAGAAATAAACTACAAACTATTGGCAATTGTTTCAGCATCTAAACACTTCTTGCTTAAAATTAGGCTCCTATCTTTATCTGACTTCTCAACTAAAGGCATTTCTCAAACGTCCCCATTTTTTAAAAAATACTATTTTTTTCCTTGATTTCTATGTTTTAATTAACAGATCTAAACCTGAGCTTATTTCCCAAAATATCTTCTGCCTGATTCCCCCATTGTTATACTCTAGGAGGCAGTAAATAGATGCCTAAAGAACATGGGCGGTACAGTGGGGAACTCCATAAGAAAGAGTGCTGTATTTCCTCCCAAGGAGAAAAACAAAAATGACAATAAGCAAAAAGAAATAAGTTCCCCCACCTACTGGTGAAACTGAGGATTGTTCAACCACACTTGAGCCAAGAGCTTCAGAGTAAGAAAACCAAAGAGACCACCAACAACTTGGCAGCCTAAGGTTTCCATAAAAGCAGGGGGACTGTGTGGATGTCACCAAGCTACCTGGCCTAAGGGAAAGACTTCCTACATCCACAGTGTCTTTATTTACATTACCTGCTGATGGCCACTCAGAAACACAGAATTTGGCTGAAAAGAGGATGGGGATAGTTTGTGTATTTTGGCAGTTCTTTGATAATTTATTGAACAAAGATGTTATTGTCAGTTAAATTGTTACTCTGGAGTAAAAGTAACTCTCTTTATATGCCCATATTTTGTGTGAGAGAGAGAGGGCAGGAAAAGTTACAATATGGAACATGAAAACATTTTATAAAATAAATTACCTAGGTAATTTACAAAAAAAAAAAAAAAAGCAGATCATTTACATTAGAGGCACTTGTAGCACTTGAACATTTAATTTGATTAAATCTAGTTGGTGATTCTACAATGTGAGAGAGGGAGAAATGTATGAAAAGCATATAAAAACAAGAATGTGTAATTAAGAGACTGAAGAACTCTAATTTTTCTAGAATAATTGAGTCTAAAAAAGAATTTTCTTCTGCTTTTTAAACAAATGAGAAACATGATAGTTAAAAAGAAAAACTTTCTTTAATATAAAAGGTGCTAAAACTTTGTGGTAGGTTACTCAAAGAGTTTGAGTTGTTTCTATTTATGTTGATTTTTCAAAATAAACTGTGCTCTTTGGCCAATTCTCTTAAGCTTTCTTATATACACTCCTCTCTTTAATTCTATCCAGTTAATTGGCTAGCCTTCTTAATTTTGATGTTTTAATGTTTCTAGCATTCATACATAATTTTAAACTTCTGTGGCTTTTATTCTAGCTTGAGCCTTTACTATTAACCCCCCCCCCACACACACACCTGTTATGCACTATTGTAGAGTCTTCGTTAATCACCCTCACCCAACAAGCCTGGAAGCAGCACAGCACAGCAATCAGATGGCTGCATCTCTCCTGATCTTGATGAACTTGGCCAGGTTGCTTAAACTCTCTGTGACTCATGTTCTTCGTTCAGAAATGCAAGACTAATAATAGCACCTCCTTCGAACAGTTGATATTTTGAAAGCACTTGAATATTTTTGCAAAGGTTTTCCCAAGCTATTTGTCATAGCTCGCTTCCAAGATAGAGACTTTTGGTGGGTGTATTTCCTAACAACATCTAAATAATATGAAGTGTAAAATATGCTATCCTTTGAATTTGCTGACATTTAGAATATGCATTCAAAAATATTTAAATACCATTATACTTTGAAAATAATTGTTTTTCATAAGTAATATTGTATACACTAATTTTATCATTTCATTTATATATGTATATGTTATATGTAGAAATTGCAAGTAAGCGTAAGTGGTTTAAAGTCATGTATATTTAAATGGATCTAGGTGATTTTTTTTTGATAAGTTATCTTTTTTATAAGAAGCACTGGGCTGATGGTGTTTAAAGCTCAGTTGTAGAGGTCTTATGCATGGTCCCCAGCAACACAAAAAGGGAGAGGGGACTAATAGGTATTTATGAAATCTGCGATTGGTTTTAACTAAGTCATTCAAGGGTTAGTGAGATGCTCTAAATCTAGCTATTTTAAATGCCTTTTTTATAGATACATAAAATAATGTTTGTTAAGAACATAATAACTACCACATTTACTCATTCCTGAGGAATAATCATGAAGGATGAATTTTATCACCACTTAATTTTCAGTTGACAACATTAAAGTGGGATCACAAACTTATGCTGTTAACATCTAGTAAAATGAAATGTAATTTAAATCCATAATGCATGGTTTTAAAAGGGAATTAAGTTACTGCTTTTATATGGCTTGTATTGATAAAAGTTGGCACAATGACTAATCTTTTTTAAAGTTTACTTTCCAAATTTAACTTGGAGCTGCCACACAGCCACTACCATTGGTTAAAAATTGCTTTGCAAAATCAGCCATAAAATGTGTGTTACATGTACACTTAATATGAAGAGAATTCTGCTAATCTAAAGGTAACACTTTTTGAGCTTGCTTCTAAGAAATCATCATGTAACTATTACTAGTCTGGGATTTAAACCATCTTTCTCACCCTCTCCTTTCCTTTCATAGAGATAGTTGTGATGCTTCTTTTGGTAGATACAGAAATATTTATAAAATTTTAAGATTAAATACAGGATGAAAAAATATTGGCATAAGAATATGAATCCTAGTTTCCAAGATGGGCATCTGATTTTCACCTCTTTATGCTGTTTTCAGGACCCTTTTGGAATCACTGTATTTGGGTAAGAAAGAATACAGCCTACATGCATTGCTAGGATATACTCAGAACACACAAAGGGAAACTGAATCCCACTTTTTACAATCTTCTATGTTTGTTTCTGCACTCACCTGCTAGGAAGAAGCAAATATTCCACTTAGTCCTACGATGTAAACCAGAGGAAGAGAGAGAAAGCAAAGAAATAAGGTCCTTGATACCAATAATAAAATGAGCCTAACCAATACTATTGAAAGAAAAGATGGAAAAAAGTATTTACATAACTAGTAATATATGTTGTGTCTGATGTAAAAATGTCCATAAATTGAAAAGAACAGTTGACCCAGTTGTGTTCATGCTAAAAGGTTCTACTACTACATAGTCAGTAACACTTTGCTTGATGTCCGACCATTCAGTGATCACATTCACTAACCAGATTGTGCCCAGAACAATCAAAGCCTGGAGCTTGATAGGTTTGACAACAAGCAAGACCTCTGAAAAATGCTCACTTTTTCTTTTAGACCAGCTTTTCACTCAGATCAGGGAAAGGCCTATTTGATGATCTTAGAAAGAGCTCAAGAAACTCACAGCTAAGAAAACAAATAACTCAATCAAAAATGGGGAAAGGATCTAAATAGACACCTTACAAAAGAAGAAATACAAATGACCAATAAATGTATGAGGAAATGTTCTACATCATTAGCAATCAGAGAGATGCAAGTCAAAACTACCTTGAGATTTCACCTAACTCCAATCAGAATGGCATCATAAAAAACACAAACAACAACAAATGCTGGCGAGGGTGTGGAGAAGTGGGAACCCTAATACATTGTTGGTGGGATTGCAAATTAGTGCAACCACTTTGGAAAACAGTATGGAGGATCCTCAGACATGTGGGAATGAACCTACCG
Organism: Graphiurus murinus; assembly: GCA_004027655.1. Classification (NCBI taxonomy): domain Eukaryota; kingdom Metazoa; phylum Chordata; class Mammalia; order Rodentia; family Gliridae; genus Graphiurus; species Graphiurus murinus. Next base: position 94,471 of record PVLC010000090.1, read on the forward strand.
TATGATCCAGCAATACCACTCCTGGGTATTTACCCAAAAGAATGGAAACCAAACTATCAGACTGATGCATGTGTATCTATGTTTATAGCTGCACAATTCACAATTGCCAAACTATGGAAACAGCCAAGATGTCCATCGACAGATGAATGGATTACAAAACTATGGGATAGATATGTACACAATGAAATTTTATTCAGCCATGAAGAAGAACAAAATCATGTTATTTGCAGGGAAATGGATGGAACTGGAAAACATTACCTTAAGTGAGATTAGTCAGTCACAAAGAGTAAAAAAGCGTATGTTCTCCCTAATATGAAGATGCTAGGGAGAAGATGGGGCATAAGAGTGACTCCAGATGAAAAAGGAGAAACCATAGATAAGCAAAGAAGTTGGCTTAACTGAAGAAGGTGATGGATGGAGGGGGGGGGGACCCTAATGCACATGATATACTTTCACAAATATATCAAAGTCAATCACTAAACTGAACTTGAGAAGGAGGGAGGGCAAGGGAGTGGGGTGGGAATTGGGGAAGGGATTAAATGAGAAATGTGTGCATATATGCTTTTGTCAGCTTGTACTTAACAAAGACGTATGATTACAATGCACCAGTTAATAAAAAAAAATTAAAAAAAGAAAGATGAAGACATGGCGAACAGAAAATGAGGGGAACATATGACTTCCTACATGAGACATACTAGTATTTTCCCTGGTCATCCATTATTCATCTCTCTTTTAGATTCACCTATTTTTCCCATTGTATAGGGAATTGAGAACTTTTAAAGTTCTTTCCCTGACTTCAATAGATTTAAGAATGTTTCGAGTTCTAGGAAATGTCTGATTATTATTTAAAAAGAAATTTGTCAGAAGAAATTGTGTTCTCAAAAACCATTCTAATTTTTAGAATCTTCCTTTATTTTTTTCCACCAACAGATCTCCTATTGATCTTTGGTTAGTTCCTTGAGTGAAAGCTCACTGTCCTTAATCAGTTCTGTTTCTATATTTTCCCAACTATAGTCATTCTGGAAGAGAGGGGGAGAAGAGTGGGAAAGGGATCCTTCTTTTTTTTTTTTTTTTTTTTTTTTTGCAGTCCTATGTTTTACTCTTTATTTTGAAACAGGGTCTCACTAAGTTGTGGAGGGCCTCTCTAAATAGCTGAGGCTGGCCGAGAACCCAGATCCTACTGTTTCAGCCTCCCAAATACTGGAATTACAAGCGTGCGCCACCAAGCCCTGCTGGAAAGGGATGCTTCATACTAATTCTAAAGTTAATATTAAAGTTCAAAGAAGGAACTTTAGATTTTACTTATTATTAGGATACTGAGATTATATATACTTATGTTTTGGGGGTTTTGTTGTTGTTGTTTTTGTTGTTGTTTTGTTTTGTTTTCTGAATCCTAGCTATTCAACACTCTATTTTTCAAAGTGAGAGAATTTTTTAAAGAAGTTTCATTTAGGCTCTCAACTATTATGACTATTAAAGATTTTATCCCTTAACTAAATTGCAGAAAATGCATATAGAATAAGAAGTGTGATTTTTTTATTAAGAAGAAACCAATGTAATAAGAAACTCCTGACATGAGTGAGTTAGCCTTTTTCTACTCTAAAGGATGAGCAGCTAGTTTTCCTGTCCACTAATGAACTACTTTTGACCCGACTAAAACCCATCCAAGACTCCTCTAGTGTAGACTCATTCACAAAGACATCCGTACCCCCATGCCATTCCCATCCAATGGGTTATCTGCCTGATCTGCATGCAATATTGTCGGCTAGCATGAACAATTTACAATGAGCACTTTATTTCTGTAATTTAGATGAAGGAGAGAGAGAGAGAGAGAGAGAGAGAGAGAGAGAGAGAGAGAGAGAGAGAGAGAGAGAAATAAGTCCTGATGCAAGGTATCCTTTTTTTCCCCTTTCTGATGGGTAAGTAATAATCAGGAGATTTCTGAAAAGCTATCCAGGGCGCCTGTCAGTACTGGCAAAATTTCTGATCCAGAGAAATATATTCACAAGCAGCTCCTGTGATTATGAGTTACAGGCCCCTTTGGTGAAAGCTGCTCAGAGAAGCACCAGAGTAACTGTAAAACTAGTCTAAATATTTGGCACATAGAATTCACTATCCATCCATACATATAGTTTTGCATGGAAGGAAATATATGAAATTATATGTTTTGAATTAAATTTAAAACACCATATAGGAAATATATGGTTACAAGAACTCTATAACAAAATGCTCTTTCAGTAGATGCCAAAGGGCTGGAAATCAGTAAATGGATGTAAATTAGATCAGGCTTTGGCACCTTGCAAATCCATATTCCCATCAGCCCCAGTCCTCGTGCTCCAATTTAACTTGATTCGGAAGATCCTCTTTGTGGTCTGATTTGGAACCTATTTCCTCTCCTTTGAGATGAGAACAATGAAGGAGGAGGGAAGGAATATGTGAAGAAAGGTGACAATAATTCACTTGAATTAAGGGATCATTTTGCTTCATGTTTCCTTTCAGTCCCTCCTGCCCTTGCACAGATCCTGGCAACGGTTGCTGTTTCGGTGCCAATTTAGCAAAGGCAGTGGGCACGATGCTAGAGTGGAGAGCAGTCGAGTAATATCTCCAAACGGGAACTGTTTGTCAAACATCAGAAATCAACAGAGGAAATTGGGAAAATAAAGCACTCTGCAATTATTATTATTTTTCTACAAGGAGTTAAAACCACTGTGATAACTCAATGCAGGGCTTTGATCTACATAGGATTTCTCTAACAAAGATGGTTCAGCTGCAGGATCTTCCAGCTGGTTCCCTGGGGAAAACTCTGCAACTTGGGCATAACTTTCCTCTAGGCAGTCTCTCAGAATGCTGTTCACTTTGCTGGGTATGGAAAACATGTCTCTGAGAAGGGAGAAGATGTGCACTTAGCAAGGTATATAGGATCTCCATAAGATTATTTACATGGCCTTAAAATGAAAATGATTAATGCAGTGCTTATACAGTCTCCATACACATAGTAAGTTTCTTGAATAAAAATCAGTTAAAGTGGCAATTTGGCATCCTGTAGAAGAAACATCTGGTTGGTTGACTGCGATTTCATTTATGAATCAGCAGTTTTGGCACTATACAGACACAATCAGAGATCATTTTATGACGTTATCTGAGCTTATTTGTGCTTCATTTTAAAACATGGGCAAATGTCCAAGTGTGATTGTGAGGGGATAGTGATACAGTAATAACTTCTTCCAGCGAGTAAATCATGTAAATAGTAATGGGATAAATCATGAAAATGCTAATTTGTGTCATATTTACAGTCTGCAGAGTACTTTATATGTATTCTGTCATTTGATTCTCATGATAAACCTGTGAGACAGGCAAGGAGATATTTTCAATTTGACAGTCCCAGAAAGTGAGGCCAAGGGAACTTTTTAAAACTCTGACTATAATTAAGGTCATCTGACTGCAGTTCTAGAGCTGATTTTTGCTCATTACAGATAGCAGTGATGCTAAATTGAAGAAAGAGTATGTTGATGCCTTGGTGGGCTTTTGAAGTATTGATCCAGAGGTGGAAAACTGAAAGAAATTAAACACATCCTCACAATTAGACCCTGCGTTTAGAATAATTATGTGTGTGTTTGTATCAATGGACACAATATGCATAAGCTGAAATGTGCACATGTGCATTTTGTGTGTGATCCTCCTACAGACACTGACCAGTATTCAGATATGGTTGAAAACTCATTGGTAGCTCCAGCCTTAGTTATTTGGCACACAGTTCACCTCCCAACAGTAAAGGCACTGCCCAGTCACCATCCTCTTGTTATCCTTTAAGAGGATATAAAATAGAAGCAGCAGCAGTGGTGAATACCACTGTTGTCATTTTCAACACGGTCTGGATAAGAGACGACTTTGAGTGGTTATCACATCTTAAGCTAGAATTTGGATTCTCAGTTTTAATATTTGAAAAGGAGGGCGGATCATCTCTTTCTTTCAATATGTTTATGGAAGAATGCACTGTTTCACTTTTAAAAGTTCTAAAATACCCCGAATATGTAACATGTAGACGGCATTCCAAATATGTTCTGTAACTGAGACTGAATAGAAATGTAGTTTATTATTGACTAATAACTTCTTTTTAACAATTCAATTCAGGAAATGGAGGAAATGGACTTAATGTGTGTGTATGTGCCTAGAAGCACGTAAAAAGAAGCAGAACCTGTATATAACGGAAGTAAGAGATAATGGCAAAGAATATAAATGCCACAAAACATGGTTACTTTCATAGGCTTGGTTCTTAATTCCTGCCATTTTTTTATGCCTCAAGAGTATAACAAAGGACAAGTGAACAGGCAGAGATTAATGCAAGAAAGGTGGCTCTTCCCCAAACATTCTGCCTTTTTTATCCTACTGTCTAGAAAACGAATCGAGATTTCAGAAACTAGCGGTGCTTTTGCATTTTTCTTCATTAGGAAGTATATTTGTAAAACAAGCTTCAAATTTTTGCCATTCATGATTCCTGGTCACAGGGTGATATTCTTCAGTGGCACAATCTTCAATGTATATGAGCCAGAGGATCATTTCTTATCCTGAGCACAAGACGTAGCTAAGACGCAGCTGAAACCACCCCTCCCACACTCTCCACTCCAACAACAGCGGCTCATTATCAGGAGCATGTTGCAAAGGGCGGTGCAAGCACAAAAATCAATCTGATTGCCTGGATAGCTTTGCAAAATCATTCCAAGGGAGAAAAAAAAATAAAAAAAAAAGAAAGATGTCGGAGAGTAAGGAGAAAAGGGGCTGGGAGGGTGGAGAAGAGCAAGAATGAGGACATAAACCCTCACAGGTCCACAAGGACTGAGGTTTAATGGCTGAGTGCTTGTTTTGAACTGTGACCTGAGGTTTGGCTGGGCACTAACAGTGGCATGCCTCATCAGCCACTGTCATAGCCACCCCAGGGTATACCTCCAGCAGGGAGTCAGCTCCGTATCCTGAATTCTCAACTACCAGCTACCCACTGCCTCCTCCACACGCACTGCTGAGACCCTGCCGAGAAATCAGCATGCAACCCAAGGAAGCATCCTTTCCTCTGGAATAAAAATTAATATTACTTGTCATATTTCATGTCTGAGCTCTTTTCATGCTTTATCCTCTGGTAATGAGGGCTAAATTACCAATATTAGTAGATTTTCATGGCTAGCACAGAAAGAGCTGTTACCAGAATAAATGTTTGCCTTGCTTCTGTTGGACACAGGCTTTGCTAATGCAGCTTTGCTAATTATTTCTAAATAGGCAATAATCTGCATCCCCTAGTGCTGGATAGTGGATTGGCCACGTACCTGCTATTTCCCTTATTTACATGTTTTACAACTTTATCAACTACACTAATTACACTCTGAGCACTGTTTAAAATTTTCTGTTAATAGAGATACAATGATGCACCAGAGGATGTGTATTTATGCCATAATTGCGCCTCTGTTCCTACGATGCAGTCTCCAATTAGCTGTCTACGGTGGCACAAGCAGCTGCCTGATATTCTAAAGCAGTGAAACATCTGCACGGCGGATGATACGCTCACATGGATTTTTTTTTAAGCCTAGAAATTTACACCCAAGGGAGTGCAGACAAATAGGAGCCTGTCATGTGTAGGGATGATTAGAAATCCTCACCATGGCAACATTGGAGCAGCCATGTCACAGAGTGAGGGGACACATGTCTAGATGAAGGCGCTAAAAACATTTGCCATTTTTTTTTTTAGCTTCAGTCTTCCAAACTTCCCTCCCTCCCCCTTTCCCTTTTTCATATTCTTCTCTTTGCATCCAAAGCCAACCAAAACAGCAGGTGAAAAGGCCAAAGTCTGCAGCCATGCAAGGCATATGACACACGGGATTCAGTGGTAGGAAAAACAGTGAGCAATCAGAAATGTTAGACCTAGGAAATGTGCAGGGCCAGGAATGGGAGGGGCGCGTGTGTTTTTGTTTGAAAAAATATTATAATAATTATTACTTTTGGTGGTGGGTTGTGTTAAGAGCAAGAGGCAGAATAGAAAATAAATACTAGACAGACTATAACAGTTGAGATACCTTAGTCAAAAGATGACACCTAATTTAAAATTTCCTTTTAACCCTCATTAACAGTTACAATTTCTGCATGAACAGTTGGCTAGCACACATTAGTGAGAGTAGGGAAGGCACACAAATGTCTTTTAGTCTGATATTGAATATATTTCTTAATGGTTGCTTTAATAAGCCTGCCTGTGTAAAGGATAGTGTATAGCCATACCTAAGAAATGCATTAAATCCTATAGGAAAATATGGAGAAATTCAAAAGTACATCACTATGCTTTCTATATTTATATTGATTTGTATGTTACATTGATTGTATTTTTGTCAGAAATAACATTGCTCTTTGCCTATGATTTGACCACTTAGGCTTCAAATATGTGTCTGGTGGTATTACATGTTTTGCCCTACACATTACCTTAATTTTCTGGTGATAGTACTGAAGTTTAAGTTATTAATTTAAAATTGGTCTTCCAAATAATTATTTTATCATATGGTCATGGCAACACTTCACAATTAATAACAAAGACATGTTTAAAAGTATTTAATTAGCAGAGAGCTGAGAGGTGAAGGGGGCTACCGGTAGTGAAATAATTAGAAGGAAATGCTTTAATATAAAGAGTAATTATAGGTAGGAGCAAAAAAGTAACATATGTGCTAAATTATAAGAGTACTGCAAGCATCGTGAATTGCATTAAAGATCAAACCTAACCAGTTAAAATCAGCCTGTGTTCTGACAGTGGTCCCCTTGGTAAGGCACTAGGTTGTTCATACCTGTGTAACTGAGCATCACTTTGGACTGCTACTTCAAAATTTCTAAGATGTCAGAGTCAGATGCAGCTAGTTCTCTCATACATGAACTTCTCTTGGGAATAAGTCCCAAGAGGGTACATTTAAAGAAATTCATTAATTCATTCTTTTGAAAGAGAATACAATATTAAGAATTACTCTAGTTAAAATGAATATTTAGTTTCAGAAAGTGTTAGAGATGTATGTATATATATGTATATATATTCATAAATATGGCAATGTTTTCAAAATAATTCCATAATACTATGTGCCTATAATATACAACCTCAAAGTTGGAGGAGGTATTTTAGAAGTAAGGATTTATAATTCTTCAATATGTTTAAAATAACTTCATGAAATTCTAATAAAATTCTAAGAAAACACCATTTTGAATTAAGAGACTATATTAACATTATTTTGGGTTAATGACAGAGAAGCCTCCTAAGCCCTCTTCTTCTAATTTCCCCACCCCCTGGTACCATTGGGTACAAGATGATCAATATCTCAGTCAGCCCCCTCAAGCTTCTGTCTTTTATCAGACCACAGCACTAAGGCACCTCACAGTGTTTACCAATGAAATCATATAATGTTATGCTAACAGTGAAAATGCCTTTCCTCTATTTAACACTTTAGTAGGATGAGAATTCGTTATTTATGCGGTTCCAATGGAGAAACTGAGACTTGTCTTTTCCCCCTATCCTGCAAGCAAATTCTGAGTGCAGTTGGAAAGTGGCTACATAAACAATTCTTGTCATGGCTCTGGTCTCTGGGTCTCATCGTCCCCTAGCATACCATATTTTGTACAAGCCTTATATTAGAGAAGTATGATACTGAAGATCTACCATCCACCACATCTGTCAGCATAAGGACAGAGTTTATCTGATAAACAAGTCATTTTTGGAAACTGCAGATGCTCCCACTGTGAAGTATTAAATGTGGCCCCGCTTAGATACATAGAATGGGGTTCCGGTCGACTGAACGCGGGCTGATAAGCTCTGCACAGCTCAGAATGCTGTTTGCCCACATACTAATGTTAAACAAAAGAACCGCAGACTGCAGAGAAAGGATGCGGGTCAGACCAGTAAATTGCTTAAACCCTTAGGCAGCCTTCTGAAAAGAAAAGGCATGAAAAAAGCTGATATGAGCTTTTATGCAGAATTGTTCTGTTTATTATCCCTGTTAAGAAAATGATGGCAAGTGTCTTGTTAAACTATATATTCCCACTAAGACAAGAGGACTGACTTTCTCCAAACAAGATGCAATATGTCACTGGTCATCACTGGATAAGCCATACATCTTTCTATATTATTTCTAGATTATGAATACAATAAAAAAAGAAATAATAAAGCTGTACACATGAAAACCATAAAGGCTGTTAAATTGTGTCCTGGTATTACACTACCTGATTTGTCACTGGGCACTCCAGGCTAATAACAATCTGTCATGGAAGAAATCCATTTTGTATAAAAATTTCACTATCTTCCATTAAAACTTTGTTAGTTTTCAATTGTGATGACTCTATTTCAAATGAATTGCTAAGACAGCTTAATAATAAAATCAGAATAAAGTATATCATTGTGGCAACATGTAAACTTAACCTGAATAGAACAGGGATATAATTTTATTAGCAAAATTCTCTAGTGGATAACGTGACAGTCAATATTGAATCTCCCCTATGTTAGGGGTTGGAGCTGGGGGAAGGGAAGGAAGATTCCTGAGTTTTCTAGACTTTTCAATACTTTCCCTCATGTCTGACCCCTTGAGGGGGAAAAAACATGTTTTTTTGGAAGCAGGTTTTTCTTGCCCTCAGCCAAGGCTTCTCTTCTCCAGCCCCTCCTGCTGAGACATTCCCATTCTGATTCATGTGTTGGGACAAAGGAAATGCTGGAAGATCCCAAGGCTTAAGGAAAGTCTGATGAGAGAACCTAACAGATAAGCAATCCAATCTTTCCAAATCACAAAGCAAGAAAAGATTTAGCAATCAAAGGGCCACGTACAGGAGGGAGAAATAAAACTACATGATGTAAAGGCAGAATAAAGAAAAACACACACGGGCAATTGTACCAACAATAAAAAATTAAAAATTACCCTTTGCTTAAATCCAGTGTAACATGTCATCGAGTGCTACTTTGACATTTCCCTGAGGCTTTTCTCAACAGGCAACAAATGAAAACAATCTTGAAACCATTCTGCAAAAGGCTCAGTGTAGAAGGCATGTCCATACTTTGCCATCGTATAATCTTACAATCATGGTCAGCCTTAAAGCATTTACACCAATAAAAGCAACAGGTTTTAATAGGAAATATTCAACTCTGGTCCCAGATGTTTGCAAAACAACAACCAAATAAAAAACTGGAAATACACATACAGGCCCACATTAGGATGAGTCTTCCATATTATAATGAAAATAAAGTTTAACACTCTACCCCTAAAGGGAAATAAGAAGCTGAGTACCAAAGTAGTAAAAAGAGAGCTCCAAGCAGCAAAGAGGATTTGAAGAGGAGAGCTAGGCCTGCCCAGTGACATGGTATTGCCGATCCTGTGAAGTACTAGAGAACTCAGCTAAGAACTGATAGCAAAAGAAAAGAGAGGTGCACAGCAGCTGGAAAAAAATGTCTCTGGATTTAGAAACAGACACACACATACACACACACACACACACACACACACACACACACACACACACCCCAAGACTTGGACACTGATGTTGCAGCTCCAGTGAATGGTCCACGGAGGGAGCTGTTGACACAAGTTCCTGGGTGGAGATTAAATGACACCATTACATCCATCAGAAAAGAAGTAGGAAAGGGAATCTTTACTATACATTTGAGATAATTTGACACAAAGAATGTTCCTTGAAGCTACAAATCTTCCCTCTCTCACCATGTCCCCACACATAGATTCCTCCTGGACTCTTCTACCTGCTCCTCAGGGTGTGGATTAGCGGCAAATTCACAGCTTCTGTCTGTCCTGAGCAGAGGTAGGCACCCTTCACATTACACAAGTCAACTCATCTACCCTAATAGGATAGTCCTGAGAAAGGCCAAGAGCAAGGAAGTTAAGCCCTGCAACAAGCAGCCATCTTGAATGGCAAATACTTAATATGGTCAATACAATAGATAAATAGACTGGAGGGACGCTTTCTTCATAAAGGCTAGTTTCCAAGCCCTGTGAAAGAACAGAGCATGCAGACATATTGTTTTGCATAATGTCTGATTCCAGAATGCGTAATGGACACATTGCTTCAAATACTTCTTTCTTCTTCACACATTTTTTTCTGTGTGGAAGTTTTGCAGAGTAAGCTCTTCTTTTTTCTTCTTTTTCCTTGGCAATAGGCATTGACAGGCTTCAGATGATGAAAGTTGAAGATTATATCTGTAGGCTCAAGATTCTATCTGCTCAAGATTTATTCCCAAAGACCTTCACCCACCTAATCTGAAAGGTCCTTGCAGAGCACAGAGCTCACTGCGGTGCTAAAGTTGGCTGTAGCAGAGTGCAGGACCCAGTTAGAGCAGAATGCTTACAGCAGTGTTCTCAGCTGCCTTCTGTTTCAGCTCTCCTTGGGGAAAGGTCTATAGGAAGCACACACGCTTCCTCCGAGCCTAGGGCAGCAGTAATACCATTTGTTCATACAAATGGAAGAAGCTTTATGCTTCTAAAGATTGCAGGCTTCCTTTCCCTTCCCTTCCTGTTCTTTATACCTGTGTGTGTGCTAGAGTGAATAGTCAGCTCAACAAGAAATAGCATGTAACTTGGCAAACTTAAATACTTTGGATTAATCTTGGGAAATACAACATTTTTTCAACAACATATGTATATTTCCTTTTAGAAAATCTACACAAAGATTTTTATTTGAGATCAAGGAATCTTTTTGAAAGCACAAATATGGAAATGAGAAAAAACATTCTCTTTTCAAATTTTATGCAATCTATATTCAGCTATTATCACAAAGCATTTCACCTATAGGTCACAAAATTATGCATATATTTTTGAGGAGTGCAAGATTTTCCTAATTTTAACATTGAATAAAAGTAAAGCACTTAAATAATGGTAATCATAAACCTATGTTTTTACCCTAAACATGCTTGGAATAGTACTGAAGAGGTACAAATAAGCCAAAGAAATTGTCTTCCATGGAATTTTAGAAAAAATTTCATGAAATGGTGAGGGCTTCACTTGATTCGCTAAGGATTATCTTGATTAAAATAACCCTTTGTCTATACATCCCATACTCATTACAAACATAATATAGGAATTTATTATTAATACTAATATTTTATTTGTGTGTGTGGGGAAAGTACTAAGGACTGAACCCAGGGCCTCATGTATGCTAGACAAGTGCTCTACCACTAAGCTACATCTCCAACTCAAATACGTTAAATAAAAAAAACTATGATAAAGAAAAGCTGATGACCATTAACTAGTGCTAATTAATTAGTAGGAGGGATCTTTTCTGTTCTGATTGTAATTTTTCTGTAGCTTTTGTTTTGTGTGAAGTGATTTCAAGCCTTGAGGGAATGTTCCAAAGATTATTTTCAATGTGTTTCTAATATTGTTTTGCAAAAACACTTCCCTAAACTTGCTTTCAAAAACACACTGCCTAAATGTGACTCACCATACAATGTTGAAGATTTACAAGTCGTTCCATTACATTGTTTTCATTTTATAATAAGAAATCCTTCTCAGTCTGGCTTTCTTATGCTGAGCTGCCAAGGTATTTATGAATTGGTCAGTTTGAATCAAACTTAATTATTGTTCTGTTAATTATTCAAACCCAGTTATGTCTAAGAAGGGATGGGGAAACATGAAAAGGGAGACAATAAAATATAAATAGGAAAAATAAAAGTAACTGTGAAAGCACTTGATAATTTTTTATGTACACATATTTTTGCACCAAAAGATTCCTAGAATAGGATCGAAGTGAGTGACATGTTTTAGATTTTAAAGTTTGTATATAGGTTGTGTTTATTTAAGTCAAAGGCTCCCGGATCTAGCAATACTTACATATTTAGCATGTTCTTCATTTCTTGGTTATGCATCCTGTCTTAACCTATTCCATTTATCTGATCTCAGTTTCATCTATAAAAGCATAATACATCACCCATAGGGTTGGTGTGAGAATTAATTGATTAATTAATGTGATTAATATATCCACCTGTAATCCAGCCATTAAAATAATTGGGATTTTTTTTTTTTTTTTTTTTTTTTTTTGCGGTACTGGGGATTGAACTCAGGGGCATTCTACCTCCGAGCTATACCTCCAGCCCTATTTTTTATTCTTTATTTTGAAACCGAGTCTCACTAAGTTGCGGAGTGCCTCACTAGGTAGCTGAGGCTGGCCGCGAACCCATATCCTCTGGTCTCAGCCTCCCGAATGCTGGGATTACAAGCGTGCGCCACCACGCCTGGCAATAATTGGGAATTTTATATGGAATTAACTTGATATTTTTGTATAGAATTAACTTGATATTTTGATTTTATTTATAATTATTGGAGACAAAACATTATTTGGTTAAACAAACAAATCTAACAAACAAACAATAACAACAAAAACTAATTATGTATGGGTCCCTAACAATCTTGATTTCTTTCACTGGGAAAGATACAAAAGGTTTTCTGGATATTTGGGCTCTAGACTTAGTTTCTCTTTAGAAGAAAATCCTGTTCTTTCATGTATCCCTCTGCAGAACAAATGGGAATTTACTGCCAGGTAATTTTGCTCTCTGGCATACTCTGAGTATCAGGAATCTTTACTTAGAAATCCATTACTTTGGCTTATAGGTTTACCATCCAATGGGAAAGCTTGTGAATAAAAGGAAGCACAGAGTGGGGCGTGGTGGCGCACGCTTGTAATCCTAGCATTCCGGAGGCTGAGACCAGAGGTTCCGGGTTCGAGGCCAGCCTCAGCTATCTAGTGAGGCACTCCGCAAGTTAGTGAGACTTGGTTTCAAAATAAAGAATGAAAAATAGGGCTGGGGGTATAGCTCGGAGGTAGAATGCCCCTGAGTTCAATCCCCAGTACCAAAAAAAAAAAAAAAAAAAAAAAAAAAGGAAGCACAGTTGACAACCACTTTCTGACAATGGGAGTAAACCTAGATTCTCTCTTGCAAATAGGGACATTGGGTATCACCTGGTTGATGAGCAATTGATTTTAATGATTTTATTTTAATTATTACAAAATCAATAACTTGTGAAAGATTTTCTCCTTAATCACATGATTCTTACCTGAGTGATGTAGAAACTCAATCTTTGTTTTTTGTTTTGTTTTTGCTTTGTTTTTATTGGTGCATTGTAATCATACATCTTTGTCAAGCACAAGCTGGTAAAGGCATACATGCACACATTTCTCATTTAACCCTTCCCCAATTCCTGCCCCACTCCTTCCCTCTCCCTCCTTCTCAAGTTCAGTTTAGTGATGGACTATGATATGTTTGTAAAAATACATCATGTGCATTAGGGTGTTTCCTTCCCCACATCCATCACCTTCAGTTTAGTCACCTTTTATGCTCATCTAAGGTTTCTCCTTCTTCAAGTAAAGTCCCTCTTATGTCCCACTTTCTCCCTAGCTTCTACATATTAGGAAGAGCATACGACTTTTTACTCTTTGTGACTGACTAATCTCACTTAGCATAATGTTTTCCAGTTCCATCCATTTCCCTGCAAATGACATGACTTTGTTCTTTTAAGAAGATCAATACATGGGATTGCATTAAACTGAAGAGCTTCTTTGCAGCAAAGGAAACTATCAAGAATCTCAACAGAGAGCCCACAGAGTGGGAGAAAATTTTGTTAACTACTCCTCCCATAGAGGACTAATATATAGAATATACAGAGAACTCAAGAAACTCACAGCTAAGAAAACAAATAACCCAATTAAAAATGGACAAAGGATCTAAATAGACACTTCACACAAGAAGAAATACAAATAGCCAATAAATGTATGAAGAAATGTTCAACATCATTAGCAATCAGAGATGCAAATCAAAACTAACCTGAGATTTCACCTAACCCCAATTAGAATGGCAATCATCAAAAACACAAACAACAACAAACGCTAGAGAGGGTGTGAAGAAGTGGGAACCCTAATACATTGTTGGTAGGATTGCAGATTAGTGTAACTACTTTGGAAAACAGTGTGGAGGACCCTCAGATGAATGGGAATGAATATACCATGTGATCCAGCAATACCACTTCTGGGTATCTACCCAAAAGAACGGAAACCAAACTGTCACAGCGATGCATGTGTATCTATATTTACAGCTGCACAATTCACAATTGTCAAACTATGGAAACAGTCAAGATGTTCACCAACAGATGAATGGATTACAAAACTATGAGATATGTACACAATGGAAACTCTGTCTTTGAAAATGAGTTAAAGTAAATTTCAAGGAACTTCCTAGAATGTTAAATAAATTCTACCTTAAGATAAGAGGAGCACATGGTGGCACATGTTAGTAATCCCATTACTTGGGAGGTTGAGACAGGAGGCTCACAGTTTGGAGACTAGCCTCAGCAACCTAGAGAGACTCTTAACAATATAATGAAATTCTGTTTTAAAAATAAAAAGGTAAAAAGGGCTGGGGGTATTGTTTGAAAGTAGAATGTTCTTGGGTTCAATCCCCAGTACTACAATTAAAGAAAAAAAAAGATAAGAGGGACATCTTTGTTATACAGAAATTATTTTTTTGTCATTGTATTTATCAAATCAGGTGTTGATAAAGGTTTGCCTAAGTTAATTTGGGAATATCAATACATTATTTATGGTTTGTTAAATTAAACTCGATAGGAAAACACCCAACCATTTTTAGATGGTTTCTCAAGGATGTACAAGTCTGACATTAGTACTTATTGATTTTTGCCTTAATTTTAAAATGCAAGCCATTATACACTATTGATGAGGCTTTTGTTTTTGTCTCTTTGGTGATGTCTCCGTCACCTCTATCTTACACAGAAATCCTGAACACAGTGTGAATAAATTCTGCTGCCTTCACAATGTTGTAGCCAACAATGCTCCTTTTTGGTCAGAGGAAGTGAACAGAATCAACTCCTGAGACCAGCAGAAGCTTTCCTAGTTGGGTACAGGATCATCTTGCTATCAACTGTGACCTGGCATGATCCCTAACAGTTGATATATGTGCTGTAGTTACTAAGGCTAAACTCTTGATCAATATGTCAGATTTCAAAAGCGATTGCAACAAAGTAGACTCTGGATTATGAGGGAGCTGAATGCACAGAGGTGATGGAAGGACAAATCAGGCAGGACTGCCTGCATTTTTGCATGTCAAAGGACAGCGCACAAGATGCCTGATCTCTAAGTGCCTAGGATAGCAGTAGTCTGTGGATCATTTGGTAGACTAAAAATGTTAGACATTACGAGTTAATTATTAGTAAAAAAGAAGAAAGAAAAGAGGAGCGTGAGCACACACAGTTCTGTAAACCCCCGTAATTCTGCCCAGGCCTATAGCTTGCTCAGACCTCACCTAAGCATCCATTAACATGATAATGCCCATTAATCCCACCGAACACCACTCATCTGTCATCCTCTGTGGCAACCCATCTGTGTGCATGTTGAGGGGGGAAATTCACAGTTTTAGCTGGCGAGGGATTAGCTTCAGAGGAAGGGCTGATTTTCCCTCATTCTTTGCTAGGAAAGTACTCATTTGTTTGCATTTATTGAAGCACCTATTTACTTTTCAGCTTTCATCATCTCACCAACATCTTAAGCAAAAGCTAAGCAGACGATGGCTAAAACCGCAATAAAAACATCTCAGAAAAATCAGGCTGAAGCCTAATTTAGTTCTCTCTCAAAGTTTGTGGTATTATTTATTTTTATTTCTTGGCTGATTTCAGAAGTGCTTTCTAACAGAGCAAGGAAAGGAGGTAAACATATTTCTTTGTCTTTAAAGTGTTGTTCATTAAGGAACGATGTTCTTCTATGTTGCTTTTATCTAATTGATATAAAATAGGTAAAAGCTAGCCATGTTTTTAGCATCACATGTATTATCTGTTGTGTAAACAAGAGAGAGAAGATACCACTTCAGAGAAGATAAAAATAAAAGTGGCTTAATTTATTCTCTACTAATTATTAAAGAAAAGCATGGTGATATCTTACCTTGCCATGAAACCTTGCCTACTGGTTCAATAGTGTGTTATTTATGATATATCTATTCTTAACAAATTTACATATGTACAATAAACAAACACAAGTTCCCTTCTGATGCAAACTACAAAATGTACTGGCAAAAGAAATAGCATCAAAATGCTTTGAGGGCAAACCAACTATTCCACTCAGTCAATTTACTAGGGAAATACAAATCAGTCACAAGGGATCATGACTGGATGGTTGACTTGATCATTTCCCTTTTCAGCTGGTTATATTGGACTAATGCAGAAATGACCTGATATCCTAAAACCAAGATACAAATAACTGTTTTTAAAAGGCTATCATCAAGCAACCAATTTGGTTGAGTTTTCACCAAAATAATTTAATTAAACTGGTCAGAAAGTTTATTCAACAATTCATATTGTTTTATGTTGGCACAGCTGGGCATTTTTAATACCTTTAAGGGGATGTAGCATTTATTTTTGTGTTCCTTATCTAGAATGTTCCAACAGTATGTTCTGAGAGATGTTAAAGACTTTTCATGCAAAGCATCTCATACTAAAATCAGTTTAATAAAAAAATGGACTATAAAACATTAACCAGGTTAACTCACAAAAGGATTTAATGAATTTCCTGCATATACATTTTACATTTTTAACTCTGTTTCTTTATCTGCAAAGTGAGGAAAAAACAGGAATTGAAACTAATTCATGCAGGCCAAGCAATTAGCAGTACCATGCACAGAAAAAGTACTTAATCAAAATTAGTTAATTTTGCTAGCATACTTATTTTTTCTAAACATATTTGGCAAAATACTTTTCCCAAGTAATACTACTTAGAATTAAGTTTGCAGAATTTACTCTGGGAAGCATTATCCTAGAGAAAAACTGGAATATGTCTATTGTTAGAAATATATATCAGAAAATGTCTCCAACTAAGAAATCCTCAATGTGAGCTGGGTGTGGTGGTGCACGCTTGTGATCCCAGCATTTGGGAGGCTGAGACCGGAGGATCTGGGTTTGTGGCCAGCCTCAGCTACCTAGTGAGGCACTCTGCAACTTAGTGAGACCCTGTTTCAAAATAAAGAATAAAAAATAGGACTAGGGGTATAGCTCAGAGGTAGAATACCCCTGAGTTCAATCCTCAGTACCATAAAAAAAAAACAAAAAAACCAAGAAATCCTCAATGTGAAGAATTAAATAGCATGGATGAAAAAAAGTACCTATTAAGCAAAGGCAATTGAAATCAAGTCAATATATCCAAACAAAAGGGATTAAACTATAAAACTTGTTACTTGAGTAACTTCCTTTGGGGGTACTTGACACTGAACATTCATTCCCACTTTTCTATCACACCTGGAACATGAACAGATGTTAGAAAGCTGATACAGTAAGGCAAACACTACTGTTTAGCATTTGTTTTCTTTTTTCTTCTACTCAAGATGCTACTAATGGAAATGACATAAAAATTTGTATATAGCAGCAATTCTGAAAAAGAACATCTATGTAAATAGAGCATGAAGGAAGCATGAAAGAATCTAGCAAGCTCCATTTGGGTCTTTAGACCTAATAGTCCAGATTTGGCCCTCATGCATGCACGAGGCAATACTGAATTTGACTGAAGCTGTGCAAACAGTCCAAAAGCAAAATGAGTCCAGTGCTTGATGCCTAAAGAGTTGAAACTGCAGTTTCCACAAGAGATGGTGATAGAAAAGCTATTCAGGCAAAGAGGAAATGTCCTGTTTCATCCTTACTGAGACCATAATGTCATTTTATGAGAAATATTTAGTCTTTAAGTTTGTTTTTTTTTCCCTTAGGGCACTAATAACCAGATCTCCTTTTGAATTTATTTAAATCTATTATAAGTAATTTTTATGAAATAAAGCAATTCATTTCAATCACTTAAAAATCTCAGGTATCCATGATCTGACAAAGCCAGTGAAAGATTTTAAACTTGTAAGTCTGCATGGAACTTCAGCTCCACCAAAGTGAGCCCAGTGCATTTGCTTGAATATGCAATGATGCAATCACTAAAATAAATGTACTTGCTGCACTCAATTAAACATCGTATTGTACATGTGTGTTTATTCAATTGTGTGACGATACAGTGATTGAAACACACACGCTTGGCACATTTGTCTCAATCTGTAGTGCATTTATTTAAATGTACAATCGATCACAGGCCTCTGCTCTTAGTTTTTCCATTGTATTTTTAGAGTATACCAAATATAGACCATTGTTTGTATGCTGTGACATGGTGAAGAACTTAAATGCACATTAAATAAAGCAATGTAAAATTTAATTTTCAGGGAAAGAAATTATGCAACTAATATGGGTAAATGGACAACTGCTGTCAACTCTAATATAAGGTCAGAGTTTTATGTACTAAGTGTTCCTATTGCTAGATGGCTGATATTAATATGTATTTCATAGTAATTAACAAAACAGTATAAAAGTTATTCTAATCTACCATAAAATATTTACTTATTTACTGCATATTTGTAATATAGCTTGAGTCTTAAATCTAGTGATTTATTTTTTAATAGTCTTTTTTTTTTTTTTTTTTTTGCAGTACTGGGAATTGAACCCAGGGGTATTCTACCTCCAAGCTACAAGCCTAGCCCTGCTTTTTATTCTTTATTTTGAAACAGGTTCTCATTAAGTTGCAGAGGGCCTTACTAAGTAGCTGAGGCTGGCTGCAAACCTGTGATCCTCCTGTCTCAGCCTCCCAAGTACTGGGATTACAAGCGTGCGCTACCACACTCGGCTCATTAATGATTTTAAACATGCTCAATATTGTGTTCATCAAATTGTTCTGTTCTCTGAATTTGTTGTGACTCTCATCCTTTCACTTGTCACGTCTATGAATTCGTACTCAGGGTATAGTATATCATATTTTGTAATTTGAAAGAGCAGCCTCATCTTTAGAAGGCCATTATCTGTGCCTATTCTATGTAGCCTAAGTTGAGAAAAACATCCCTCCAGAGAAACTTTTTTCCTGCCTAATGTTCTGGCCTGGGACCCATTTATCTTAATTATAAATTCTAAATTCACCTTACTGCAAGTCATGGGTTTCATATTCTAAAGGGACATTTTTTTCCCTGCATCCAGTGTCAAGGCAGAGCGAGAAAAACTTCCTTCCCTACTCTGTATTTTTTCCCATGCTGTTCTCTTTACCTAGAAAGTGCTTTTCTCCCATGCTTAACATGACCAGTTCTTTTCCTCTTTTAGAACTTAACATATAGTTTACCCTTTTGAAGTAGCTGTTGCTTAAAAAACATTTTCTTTCTTTTTTTAGTTTATATAATCATTCAATAGCATTCATTGGTTGCACACAATATTGCAGGCACTGAGATTATAGAAATGAATGGGACCAATGAAGACTTTCTGCCCATGCAAATGATAATCTAGCAATGTTCTAGCAATGTGATTCTTTCACCTTTCATCTCATGATTCTATTCTTTGTATAGCACGTGCTCTGAGATCTGCAATTTTTCTATTTTTTTACATTTTTTCTTTGTTTCTCTCTTATTTAGAAATAAGTCTCCTAAAGACCTGCACCACAACTCTTTTGTTCACTTGTTTTCCCTGAAACCCAGAACAGTGCCTGCAACATAGTAGATAGTCACAAGTATCAGGTGAATTGATTACTTAAGGAGAAAACAAATTAATTTAGTTCTCATAACAATGCAAAACAACCACTGCTGTGCAGTTAGACACACAGAAGCCAAATGGTACTAATGTCATGTCCAAACCATGCAGCTGGTCAGTTATAGGATCAGAGATTAGTAATCAGGCAGTGTGATTCACAATGCACAATCTTACTTCTGATGTTCTGAATTATTTCACTGTGCACCTGTGAACAGCAGCAAATACTTGTGAGAGTAAACCCTGAAGAGATCCAAATTCAAAATCAGAAGAGTTATTTAACTGCCCTCATTTCTGTTTGGGGAATAATAGTAATACCTAACTCATAGATATATTATAAACATGAAATAAGATGATAGATCTAAAGTTCTTAGAACAATGAGAATATTATTATTGCTATATTGATTATAAATTTTACCTAGGAACAAAGACTGAATAATTGTCAGGAACATCTATGTGGAAGTTATTTAAATTATAATAATTGGGATAAAAGGTAGAGTGCCCATTTCTTATATTCCTTTTGTATCTAGGGTAGTGAATAAGTTTGTGCCATTCCTCAAAAAGTAGTTAATTTATATGTTTTGGGTGAATAGAGAAGTAGAAATATAAAGAAAGTAAGAATTAATTCATTGCTTTGCCAAAGAAAGATTTTTTTAAAAAAATCAGTCCAAACAAATCAACACTTTGAAAGTTATTAAGCAAGCATGGTCTTTTAATGTGCATTGAGAGATAGGAGTTGCATGCTTCTGAGGACAGAAAGAACTAGGTAGGGATCATAACACTCCAGAATTTAGTCTGAACTCTTCCCTTAACTTTCCTACATAAGTTATATACTATCTCGATGCTTATAATATAGTGTTAACAGATTTTTTAAAAAGACTATGATGATATTTGAACAACACATCTGACAAGGACAGTGTATCATTGAAAGAAAATTTTTAAATTTATACTTTAACATGGTATACACTTGGGAGTTATGGTTACCTTCAGCAATAATCAATAATAAGTACCTGACTTGAGGTAAAGAGAAAAGGGCCTAGTGTCAGTTGTTACTTGTGTCAGTTGTTACTTGATTTATACTTATTAAAATTTTAAACTTTTTTTTTTTTTCAGTGAGACTCAGCATTTTTCTTCTTGTTTAGAGAACTAACCAATGAGCGAGGGGTGGTAGTGCACACTGTAATCTCCATACTTATAAACCTGTGACAGAAGGATTGCAGATTCAAGACCATGCAATAGCTTAGTGAGACCCTGATTCAAAAATAAAAAGGGCTGAGGGTATAGTTCTTCAATCTCCAGTACCACAAAAACAAACAAACAAACAAACAAAAAATTAACCAATGATTTAGTTATGAAGGGCCTTTTTCTAATCCTAGCTAGAGGAGTTAACATGAAGAGAAGCTCAAGAGAAGGTAGACTCATCCCTTGAAAGAACAGACACTCATCAGGGAAAGCTCTGGGGACTCACACCTCAGCGAGCCTTCTAGGTGCCTGAATTACTTCCTGCCATTCACCAAACCCAAGTAGGCCAAAGATTATCCTCCTGTTTTCCCATTGTGGGCTCACAGTGGGCTCCTTGAAGAATAAGCACATCTACTGCACCACAACTAACTACCCACCCTTCAGGAGTCAGGCTGCCAAACCCAGGAGTACCCACATAACCTACAGACCTGCCTTGCAGATGGCCAGCTCAAGTGAAATGGCTACACTTGGAAGCTTCCTTCCATAGCACAATGGTCTTCTCAGTTGACTCTGAGCTCTTTATTGATACACACTGTTTGACCTTTGGCTACCATCAATCTTACCCTACCCAGATGCTGGCTACTTGGGATATCATTTTTGCCTAATGGTGCCTATATCATATCACACTAATGTCATTTCTACCTGCCTAGAATGCTTCTGCTCAAGTCTCTGATGACCAGCATAAATATATAATCCCTTGTATGACTGAGACAGTCCTGATTTTTACCTATTTTTCCTATATGATACCCACAACTCTCCTTTCATGCTCAAAAGAAGCTTGTTTTGGTCCATAAATTATATGATCATTGTGTTGTATTCTGACTAGTAGGAATCTGCTTCATTTTTGCTCAAAAGAGAAATACATCAATCACCAGGTAGATCAATCAATCATAGCTTCAGGCTGTCTAGGAAAACTACCAATGATTAAAAAACCAGTAATTTGACTCCTAATGCCATAGCATTTATCAGTTGCTGATATATTATATGTCTCTTGCTTATTTATTACCTGTCTTCCCTAAGTGGAATGTAACTTCCAGCAGGGCAAGGACTTTTTCTGTTTCGTACACTATTGTATGTTTAGCACTCAAAGTTTATCAGTAAATCCTTTTTAGTTAAATAAGTGAATGAAAAAAAAAATCCAAGAACTAAACAGTAGAATTTGAACCTTACCAAGTCCCCAGGACTGTTCTGAGGCCTTTATATGTACTATATTTTTCAATCCTAAACTCTGTAGTGAAAATATTACTTTTAAAAATGAATAAAACAAGGAAAAGCAAAAATGAGTAACTTGGCCAAAGTCCCACCGCCAGAATGTTGTAGCCCCAGGATACACACATAGCCTTTGGAGCCAGGGTGCTGAGATAGGCTGTTAGTGCTGACATTGGACTATGTGCCCTTCAGTGTTTTGCTTTTGAATACTGTGAGGGAGCAGAAATAGACACACCTCTTTTTGTTCTAGTAGATTTGGGAGAAATCAGGCTTGGTTAGAATGAAATTCTTTTCGTTTCTGATGAAGTATATTTTGATTTTTTCAAAACCAATACACTGAAAACTTGTCAGGCTTCCAAGTCTAGAGAGTAGTTAATGAAAAAGCATATGTCTCGTTTCAGTGTTTCTCTAAGATGGTTAAAATTGCTAACACTAAATCAAGCAGTGTTGACTGCACTCTCACCATCTTGCTAGTAGACAGTAGAGGGAACTGTTAGTACATTCAGCAGCAAGGTGTAAACAGGCTGTGGCAAAGGGGGGAAGCGACCAGCTACAGCGTGCATCATGCATAGCACTTGGATCTCAGTTTAAACGTTATGCTGCCTTATTACAGATTCTGTCCTGCCAACACCTTCTAGTCAATTCAGAATGATATCTCTCTAAAAGATTGTTTTTGCATGATAGGGAACTTAGCATTCACTTTTTTTTTCCCTTGAGTTTCCTTACTGATATATCATTGTCATTCAGATGAAGCTTAAGTTACCTGTCCAAGTCCCCCAGGATTTTTGCCACTCCTCTCCTCTCATTCTCTCTAGTTGTGGCCTCCCCTGACCTCTTCACCTCCTTTTCACAGTCTCAACCATCTGGAACAATTTTCTTATTTTCCTTTGACAAGTGTCATATCTTACTTAAGACTCTCCTTAAAACTCTTCTCTACTGAAGAGATCATCCCAAGCTTCCTTTGATAGATATGTGGACATGCTGGTCATGACATCTATCCCTTCACTGATAGCCAGGGGTTGATGGCCTTAGTTTGCTGTCTAGTCAATTGACTCTTCCTGTCTCACTCTCTGTGTGTCTCTCCCTCTAAAAAAATGTCTGATAAGTCAAAAAGAATTATCTTTGCACATAAAGGTTAGGTGCCACTGTAGTCTACCACGAAAGCACTGGACTTCTCCTTGAATAAGTCAGGGAAACAACTATTCTGCCTCAAATATCAACAGTACGCAGAGTGATCTAAATGGATGGCTTACAGATTTCATCTGTCCTATATGGCTCTTTAAGGATTAGGGTAAAACACTCCATTGAAATCCTTATATATACTACTCGAATTTCTAAAGTTGCACTGCATGGATCATTTAAAACAGAGAGAACCAAGGCCTATTATAATTTCAATAGAGAATCTTACAGGCAATCTAGGACACACATTTTAAAAATATATTGCATAAAGTTGTTATGCCAAAAGATGTAAACTAGTAGGGTCTATGACTACAGAATCTTGGAGAATAATACCCATATATTTTCTACCTTAGAAGTACATGATGAATGGTAAGATACTATGTTTTGAAAAGCCTTGCCAAAACCAATCTCTACTAGTATTTAAGGGTTTCCCCAAATTTTCCATCATAGAACTCAGTTAAACTTCTTTTAACTGACAAAGGACACATTGGTGCCTGGCAGAACTGGATATTTAATAGAACATAACTTAGAAAATATTGGCTCAAAATTAAAGGACTATGAAATAAAATCCAGTATACTAATTTTTTTTTTTTTTTTTGTACTAGAGATTGAACCCAGGGGCAGTCTACTCAAACCTACACTCCCAGCTCTCTCTTAAAAAAAAAAAATTGTTTAAAACACAGTCTCCCTAAGTTGCCAAGAGTAGCCTTGAACCTGTGGTGCTCCTATTTCAGCCTCCCAACCACTGGGATTACAGGTGTGTGCCACTGTGCTTAACCAGCCTATTGACCTTATTGTATACAATCTTAGAGAAAATGTCATGCAAATTCATGAAACATCACACAGTTTAATTGCTTTTAACTTTCTTTTTTTTTTTTTTTTTTTTTTTTTTTCCAGTACTGGGGATTGAACTCAGGGGCATTCTACCTCCGAGCTATACCTCCAAGCCCTATTTTTTATTCTTTATTTTGAAACCGAGTCTCACTAAGTTGCGGAGTGCCTCACTAGGTAGCTGAGGCTGGCCGCGAAGCCGGATCCTCTGGTCTCAGCCTCCTGAATGCTGGGATTACAAGCGTGCGCCACCACGCCCGGCTCGCTTTTAACTTTCTTAAGTTTAAATTTCCCTATGCCTGTCTATATTCTCCTAATTCATGCTTGAGGTTTTTTTGTTTGTTTGTTTGTTTGTTTTCCAATACCCATCATTTTAAGTCATCAAAAATATCTAAAACTTACCTTGTTGATATAACCTAATTTTCACGGTCCATAGCATGTCTATAATTTGGGTGAAATAAATGTGTAATTTCAGTGTCATCTGAAATTCTTCCTTCTAAATGCGCCTGATGTTCTTATCAAAGTATAGAACTGCTTCCCAAAGACTCCAGTGCTCTCTTACCTCTGGGGAGTCTGCTCATCTCTGCTTCCCAAATGCTGCCCATCCTCTGAGGGCCTCTCGATTGGGACTTCCTCCATACAGGCTTCTAGGGCTCCTTTATTGGAATTGTACATTTTGACAAGTTACCCAAACTGCAACTTAGTAGACTTTACTGTGTGTCCAAGGACTGGCCTGATATTCTCTATGAGACAGGATACTCCTTAAGGATAGGATCTGTGTTTGGTTACTTCCAGGATTTTGGTGCATAAAGTAGATTTACAATCAATATTTACAGAGTTAAATCATCTAGTACAGAGTCATATAGACATGTAGTGAAAGTGAGAACTTTGATCCTACTGCCCTCTAAGATTGGTGGTGCTGTTAATAAAGCCTAGCACTGGTAGTGAAAATATTTATTTTGGTCTAATGCTTTTTTCTCAGGTTTTTATAGGAACCATACAGTACCATCAATATGACCATTGCTATGTATTTATTTGTTACATGGAAATAATATTTCAAGGATGTATAACCTCAGATGTATTATTTTGGATTAATTTTATAAAAGCAAAAGAACTGTCGAAAGGTTTATTTTATAAGTAATATTAGAATAACAAAAAAGGTACAGTAAAGCTTTGAGATACACGTGGCTCTGATAGCTCCTTCAAGGACATCCTAATTCCATGACCACTGTAGTTCATGAGCACAGAGCATTAACCACATGCTAATTAATGCATAGTCAACCAATATTTAGCATATATAATCTCAGTTTTCATAACAAGCCTATTGGGTAGATTTTATCCCCATCTTATATGTAAGGAAACTGAGGCTCAGAAATTATTCAAATGACTTGACAAAAGATACTTGGCTAGCTATTGTATGGCAGAGGCAGTGTTTAAACACAGTCTGTCATAGGTAAAGTAGATTGTTTTTCTATTTATTACCCCCCAAATAATGGTGAAAATTAAATAAAATGATGATATAGTGCATATCACACTAGATTTGCTCCACAAATGTGTCCCTTTCTCATTTCCATCTCTGTTCATGGACTAGGAGGAATTGCATCAAATCAAGGATGAGCAGACCCAGATTTTTAGGAAGGTCTTTAATACTGAGTGAGGATAACGAGAAAGCGTTTCAAATGTTCAAAAGCCCTCATAAATGTGGGTTTGTGTTGCTCACTAAATGGATAATCAAAACAAGTGGTACCTCCTAGCATTCTCTCACATGATGCTTCCAAAGAGGTACATACCATTTTATGTTGAGGGCTCTCAGTTTTGCATACATGTATTTAAACTCGTTTTTAAGAAAAAATAATTACATAAAACTAGAAAACATTATCTTGATTATTTTTTCCTTGCCAACACAGGTAAACGGCCTAAAATTTAACTTGATTCTAGCCAGGTGGTCTCTAATTGCCCTCCAGAGAGTTGTACCTACTGATACTATTTAGTTGAATGTCACAAGGAGCTATCCTTTTATACTTTGTCATTGACTTTTAGAAATGTTCTATAAATTGAACTTGAGCTATTTGATCCTTTAATTCAGATTTGAATGTTCAGAGAATGACAGAAATTCAAAGCTCATTTGCTCTATTTTCTCGCTAGTTTTATTTAAGTCAGAGCATCTTTCCTCTTTCTTCAAAACACTCAGGCACATGCACACACACACACACACACACACACACACACACACACACACACAACACAGCACATGTGATCAAAGAAGTACCAAAAATATGCAGATGCAATGTAAAAAACTCAGCCAATCATCTGAATGTTTAAAAAAATATCCAGATGTTGGATTTAATGTAGATAAACCATCTGGCAGATCAGTTTTGTTCTCTACTTTTCATCCAGCTGTTGAATACTGTAGAAGGGCAGCCTAGTTCTGTGCTTTAAGATGAGTAAAGAAGATGATGTCACATGTGTTACTAGTACTTCAGAAAATACTTCCAATTCAAGAGATTCTAGGAATTATACAAGTTCTTGAAAGAGGAAAAACAAAAATTCCACAAAGCAATTATTTTTACCTGGAACTCCCTACCCTAAAACACCTTTTAGAGACAACTAACTCTCTTCTGCTGCTCCTCCTCCTCCTTCTCTTCCTCCTCCTCCTCCTCCTCCTCCTCCTCCTCCTCCTCCTCCTCCTTATCCTTCTTCTCAGAATTTAGTCTCTTAAAAATACTAAAATTTAAGAAACTGATTCCTACTAGTAAAATTTCCAGACCCATATTTAGAGTCAAAAGTTTTATAGAAAAAAAGTTGCTATAGAATTATTTTATCCCAATAGCAGGTTACATGTTCCCAAAAGTCATATAATAAGTGGCAAAATGTGAATAATACTACATCGAACAAAGACAAGAGTATAAAATGAAAATGTCCTACAAATGCTTGTGCTCCTTTTCCAACATCAGCAAAGTTACATGTGATAAGACAAAAGGTCAAGGTCCAGGTAACAGGTAACACAACATTCTTAGGAGTGAAATTTGTTTGGGTTCCAT
Organism: Graphiurus murinus; assembly: GCA_004027655.1. Classification (NCBI taxonomy): domain Eukaryota; kingdom Metazoa; phylum Chordata; class Mammalia; order Rodentia; family Gliridae; genus Graphiurus; species Graphiurus murinus. The sequence continues at coordinate 121,553 of PVLC010000090.1, forward strand.
TTTATAACAACTTAAATAATTCCAAGCTTAATAATTGATTGTTCAAAAATTCACAACTAAAAATAATAAGCCACTTTTCTTTCCACATAGTTTAGTATCCACAATATCACAGCATTAATTTTTAATATTATTTCCTTAAAATATAGCTATATATTAAAAGGAATTGCTAACCAATGTAATAAATGACTCCTGCTTCTTAATTTCAATGAGGCAGATTTCTTTTACATATTTAGAAGTCGTAAGAGATGCAAAAATGCCTTACAACAAGGCAGTGATCACAGTGAAAAAGAATACACACAACAAATCCTGTGCTAATAATAAAGTAGCCACAAAATCATAACACACACCAAGTCTCTTAAAAATTATTAAAGGATGCAATGAGATAAAGCAGGGAGAAAATTGTGAACAAAAAAAAATCAGATGCTCTGGAAAAAGCAAGTAGAAAAAGATAGGCATGAAAATTTATAGACAGTTTGAGGGTAGGTTTTCAAAGTGGCATGTGACAGAGCCAGGCACAAATCCTCTTACTTATTAACGGGATTTGTCCCTGTACCTGTCACACATTGCTTTGAAAATATCTGCCTCTGTGAAAGGTATACTGCTTCTCCCCGCCAGTTTTACTCTTAAGAGACTAATGTATAATCTCTTTAGGTTTCATCTTTTGTATTTCTGTGCATATGACAAATTGTTTTGAACACCCTTCATCCATACACATAAGAAGGTAGGCACTAAGGGCTTATCACTGCATATTTAAAAATCCCTGAGATACTATTTTCCTTCTTGGGAATAATTGTTTTATTAAAATAATCTCTAGATTTACCATTGAAAATTTTCCAACTAATGCGTGCATGCCTTGATGCCGTAAGGCAATTGTTCTCAACCTTAATGGACCTGGTGCCTCCTTTTCACAACAAATATTTTGTGACTCATTTACAATACTGAAATGAAATTCATAGATATTATAATCACCCTAAGAACATCACTTAAACCTCAACACAATGCCCCAACTACAAAATAAAAGAGAAATAAAAAGAAAGTGCTTCATAATAAAATAGTACGTATTTTGAAATGTAAATATTCTCACAGCTACATAATGAAGACATGAAGAAGTCAAGTGCTGATATGTGTGCAGTGAATCACTGTAAATTTGCAAATGCATCAGTTAACAGTATAAAGTAAGATTATTGCATCTATGCAGCAAAAACCACAAAGAGTTACCACTGGTGACTAACAGTTGATGAATTTCAAAATGATTATTTTTCTATTTATTTATTTTTATTAATTGGTACACTGTAATCATACATCTTTGTTGGGTACAAGCTGATAAATGTACACATGCACACATTTCTCATTTAACCCCTTCCCCAAATCCCACCCCACTCCCTCGCACTCCCTCCTTCTCAAGTTCAGTTTAGTGACTGACTTTGAAATATTTGTGAAAGTACATCATGTGCATTAGGGTGCCCCCCACCCCCCCGGTATTTTTCTCTTAATTGACATGATAGTTTGACTCCTGGAAATTTAGTATATATTAAAAAATGTAACAAATTTTATAATTATGTATTAGATGGAAATGGTACCTAAGTGTAGATACTCATAAGTAGGTTTTTCAACTACATACATGTCTGATATCATACTCAAAAGTCCTATAAGCCTGGGACAATTTATTTTCAACCTTGCCGCAGCAGGCTGCAAATGTCTATCTTCCCTTAGCCCCACCCAAAAGTTTGGGGTGGCACTGGCTCCTCCATTCTTGTAAAAACACATCACTAGAGATTTCCAAAACTCTCTTCACAGTGTGATACTTCTTCCCCCATAAAAATCACTACTATAGGATTACATAAGAAAGGATGAAACAAATAATGAGGCCTGCCTTTTTTGTTTTTATTTTATTTTGTTTTTGCTAAGGAAAGGCAAATCTTGATTTTTACAAGTCTATAGTGCAGTTGACATTGGGTTTACACATTCTTTGGCAGGAGCACTGAAGAGTCTTCTCATGATAACTTTCAGTTCAAAATAAATGGGCATAGCACACAGACTGGGAACATTTGAGTGAAACTGAATGAAGTATTATGCACAGTAAGGTTGAAAATAGGGTAGTTTTTTTTTTCCCCCTGAGGAATTGCATTTCATATGAATAAACAATTAATCCAAACACAAAATATGTAATTTGTACAGCAGAGGGGGAAATGAGATGCAGAAGGAATGTAGGAGGGGAAGAGGAGAAGAGAAATAATAGTGCAGGCTATTGTTTCAGTGGGGAAAAAAAAAAAAAAAACTTTGCCACATGACATGATATGGTGCTAGATTTATTATTCCATTTATCCATTTATCCTAAAAACAAACCAACCATAGACATTTACCTTAGAAATATAAAGTTGCTTATTTCTGTGCAGTACAGTTTCACACAACCATGGATTGATGGTTTCGCAAGGTATCAGTCACACTTCCATAGCATTTGCTGATATAAATATAAAAGCTTCATTTTAAAGGATAAATAAAGCCACACTATTATCTAAACAGGGTAAAATTTAACATCCTTGTGGTTTGTGGAAATTTTTGATGTGCCTGCTGGCTTTTCAATAAAAATCAATTATGCCTTAAATGCGAGCGGTAGTCAACATACTACAGACTATAAATTCAATTTCATACTCAGAAATATGGATTAGCTGAACTTGATGCCCTTCCATTGATTTCAGAAAGCAAAAGCTGATAAGGTAAATAATAGTAAGAGGCTCTCTGACACTCCACATCAAGTTCCGGATTTCCATATTATTTTTGTAAGAACTTTGCAGTCACCATAATATCCTCCTTGTGAAATATGTATGATGGGTAGATATTATATGGATTGCTGATTCATCTCTCCGTACAGAATGGAGATTTGGCTTTCATAAGGCAAGGAAGAAACTGCAAAGGAAAAAGAATATGCTTATTTCCCTAGGCTCAGTGCAAGGTATATGTCAACCGATTGTGACTAAATCCAGGGGGTAATTAGAACACACTGATTAAATACTGAGATTCTACCTGTAAATAAAAATTGTATAAACCAGGAGCAAACAGATACTCTTCAGTTCTTTAGTGTGTGTGTACATATATGTATATGCATTTTACACACACACAGATACATGTATATGTATATATATATATATATATATATATATATATATATATATATATATATGGGGAGAGAGAGAGAGAGAAATGGAAAAATACAAATGCATTTTTAAAAAGTTAAAAACATCTGGTCCTTTTGTTCATTTGAAACAATACCTTAAATTGGCAAGAATCTCATGAAGGGGGAATCTCAAGAGGGAAGGAGAGGAACTAAGAAATGTACTAAGATTTGGTACTAAGAAATGTAAAGAATAATGATCATGAGGAAGAAATTTCAAATAGTTTTAGCATAATGGAAAATCCAATCACATCTACAACAATTTCCTTCTTTTCTCCTTTAATGTGCAGAACATTTAGGTTTTATAGAACTGCTCAAGTCCACACTTTGAACATTTTATGACTTAGCCATTCT
>PVLC010000090.1:125178-141662 GCA_004027655.1 Graphiurus murinus
TTTTTTTTTTTTTTTTGCGGTACTGGGGATTGAAGTCAGGGGCATTCTACTTCCGAGCTATACTCCCAGCCCTATTTTTTATTCTTTATTTTGAAACCAAGTCTCACTAAGTTGCAGAGTGCCTCACTAGGTAGCTGAGGCTGGCCAGGAACCCGGATCCTCTGGTCTCAGCCTCCCTAATGCTGGGATTACAAGCATGCACCACCACGCCCCGCTCAAGATGTATATGCTTAAATGAAAAATTCCCTTAAGTGTTCTTATAAGCCAGTGTTTTTGAGATCTCATATAATCATTTGGGCAAAAATCAATGGCCTAAGGTCTCTGCTATTCCAAAAAAAAAATTAATTAGACTCGAATCTCTCAAGACAGTGGTAATTCATTTAAATACATTTGTATGTCATTTATTTTACTGAAGTACAAGTAGTTTTATTAAAGGATGCAAATCAGGAAAAGAACCTATATAAAGTACTATAAAATACTCAAAGAGACAGGTCCTAAAGACAAATATTTCTAATAGTAAATAAATTGTCATATTCAGCCATATAGTATCTGTTACTCCTATTGACTTCTAGAGAAATTATAGAGAAAAACAGCAATGGGGTTAGCATGGATTCTTTACACAAATAAGGAACTGTTTATATAAGAAAATCATAAGATCAAAACTTGGTACACTCTCATTTCTAACTTTTTCAGTTATTTACTTGTCTAAGAAAACAAGTGAATAAGCATTTCTTTTCTGCAACCCTTAGAAATCTATGTCTATGTATGTTCATTTATGAATATATTTTCTTTTCAAGACAGGGAATTCAGGGGGAAACATAATTCTACCAATGCCATTTCAATCTTACTTAGTAAAGAATAGTTCAAGGAATTTTATTTTTTTTATACCAATATATACTTGCACATTTGTAAAACATGAAGTTTCTGATAAATATTTACTATGTGAATTATAAAATTTTAAGTTTCAGTGTTTGAAATGAACACTACCTTAGAAAACTATCTAATACAAAAATGCCACAACCAACAATTTTCATCATACGTTGTAACATGAGTGTAGCATATGAGGAAAAAGGCATCACATTGTTTATGAGAAAACAATTCTTGTAGATACACTTGGAAAACTGCAAACATTCATAAACAGTTACTCTTTGGGGATAGAGAAAAACTGCCATTAAACAGGTGTTAGAATTTAAATGACATCTCATTAGTGACTCCTTTTTGCAGCTCAGAGACAAATAAAACCTTCATTTAAAAGCATTAGTGCTATTCCTAAGGGTTTCTGGTATCATAATGTTTTGTTTTATGAAGATACTTAGTTTCTTCCAGCATTCTTGCTTATTTATACAAAATAAACCAATTGCATTTCCAAGTTTAGCTGAGCATGAAGTCAGGGGGAAAATAAGACCTTTCTACCACTGTAAATACCCTTGCCCCTCCCTCCACTTGAGCAAGCCTGGGAAGTTGGTTCACACCCTAATAAACAAAGGTATCTTTGAGCTTCACTTCCTCATAGAGATTTAGTTCCTGTATCTGTTGCCATCAATTAAACAATAGTCATATAAAACTCATATTTCTTTTGATGCCAAAGCCATTAACTACTTTTCCAATTGTCCTCAATATAAAATGTGAGGTTATGTTCATACTTCAGAAATTGTAACAGAATGTATATCTATTCAAAACTTGCTAATTGGGAAGTTTACCCCACTGACACTTTATATCACTTTCACATACACAATTTCAGGTCCCAAAATGTGAACCCAAAGAATAAAATACAGAATGCAAATATCAATAATCAACCCAGGATGATAAAAATTCATTCATTACATAGTTTTGAAAAGTTACACAGACTACGGCTTAATTAAGTTGGCCGGGACACTGGTAATTCTATTCATTATTATTGTAGGTTGTATGTGAAGAAGTATCTACCAAAACAGTGAGGAAACATCATAGACTTCAAGTATTTGCTTCATCCTAATAATAATTATTATTGTTGAGTGATATTGAGGAACTATAGTGATATATTTCAGAAATACAAAGATAATTAGACTAGATCTAGCCCAGAAAAGACTTAAAATTGAATGGGGCAAAGTTGTAGAGAAGGAAAAGGATAAGAAAAATTTCAAATATCCGTATGAGCCAGGCATGGTGGCGCATGCTTGTAATCCCAGTACTTGGGAGTCTGAGACCGGAGGATCTGGGCTCGAGGCCAGCCTCAGCTACCTAGTGAGGCACTCCACAACTTAGTGAGACCCTGTTTCAAAATAAACAATAAAAAATAGGGCTGGGGGTATAGCTCGGAGGTAGAATGCCCCTGAGTTCAATCCCCAGTACTGCAGGAAAAAAAAAAAGAAAAAGAAAAAGAAAGAAAAACTAAATATCCTATGATTAGGACTATGGAACAGTTAGAAAATGCTAGAGGGTGAGATTCACAGAATAAAAAGTGACATTGTACTAGGAGAATCAAAAGAGACAGCATTTCAAATGGATTTTATGAGTGCATATTATTTCATGAAAAAAAATCGGTAGGATTATGAAAATACAACCTCAGTTCCAAAGAATTTATAGGAGATTAAAAATAAAAATAAAAGCTGGCCAAGATACAGAAGTTCTTGAGTGCCAGGTTGAGAAGCATATCCAGAATTTGTTAGAGGGGCAGATGAGAAGCTAAGGGGGAAGGAGGAGTTAAAGGTGGAGACTCAGCCTGGGAGCAGGTGCTTGACATGCCTGTAATCCCTGTAAGTGAGAGGCTGAGAGAAGGATCTCAGGTTTCAGACCAGCCTCAGCAATTGAGGGAGAGCCCAGCAACCTAGCAAGATGCTATTTTAAAGTAATAAGTACAAAGAACTGGTGGTGTAGCTCAAAGGTAGAATGCTCCTGGGTTTAATCCCTAGTAACACACACACACACACACACACACACACACACACACACACACACACACACACCTTCAAAAGGTGGAGGGAGACTCCTCTCCAGAAGGCTGTTTTTCGTGCCCATACAAAAAGTTTGAAACCCAGATTTAGGAGATTAATAGTATGAGAGAATGCATGGGGAGGGGAGTTATTCACCTTGTACAACTAGATTCTAGGGAATTTGGCAAATGATTGGAGATAAGGAGTGATTAGCATCACTAAAGAGAAATCAAGTCGCCTGTAAAATAGTGCATGGTGCCTGTAATCCCAGTACTTGGGAGGCTGAGACTGGAGGATTGCAGGTTCCAGGACAGCCTCAGCAAATTAGTAAAACTCTCAGCAATTTAGTGAGACCCAGTTTCAAACTAAAAAATAATAAAAAATGAATGGGAGGTATAGTTTGGAGGTAGAAGGACCCTGTATCAAAAAAGAAGAAAAAGAAAAAAAGAGAGAGAGAGAGAGAGATACTAAGTACTTTCCATGGAGACAATAGGAAATGCCTTGAAGGCATTTCAGGAATGACAAGACCCTATCCCACTCTATCCCACCCCACTCCCTCCTAGGCTCAGGGATGTAAAAGTGAAAACTGTTGGAAAGATTTTGCTTTGAAAAGATAGGATCAAGTGGCCTGCTCCCATAGGGCCTCTTGTTTCCCCAGACTTTGTTTCACCATGCTCAGATGTCTAGCACTCAGAGGCCTCTGCAACCCTTGTCCAAAGGGGCCCAACTATTGCTCCTGCAGGCGGCAGATCTTGGTATTGTTCACCTAATGCTTGTTTTGCAGACATAAAGAATGCAAGAGTTACAGGGTCATGGAGGTGGTCACAGAGATTTCAAAGGGAGGCCTGGAAGGCCAGGCAGTATGTCAGGGGCAGATCCCTGCAAACTTCCCCTGAGAGGGCAATATGTGAAGCTGTGAGGGGAAGGCTGAGGTCACAATGGAGACCCTAAGAAATTAGAGACACCAGGAACTTGGAATGTCTGCCAAGAAAAGCTGCAGGCAGTGAGCAGAGCCAGCCCAAGAGAGAGCCATGTAGGCTGCAACTGGCAAGGCCCTAAGGCTGGTGCTGTGTCAGTCCTCCCAGCTCAAGTCTCACGGTCACTTTCCCTGATGCCATTGGTGGAGTGATTGGACTTAACGTCTGCAGGTGGGTTTCAGTCTTGCTTTGGTCTGATCCTTCCTTTCTGTCTCTCTATTCCTCCTTTTTTAGAATAGGAATGTTTACTCTGTGTCATTGTTTTTACAGGAGCTCACAGCTAGAAGTTTGCTTTAAGATTTAGAGGAGACTTTGCCTTGCATTTTTGAGAAGTTCTGACTGTTAAGGATATGGAGCCTCTTGGGACTGAATGCACTTTTTGTTGTAAGATGGACATGACCCTTTGGAGCCAAGGGAAGGATGTTTTATGTGTTAGTCGTGCAGTGTCCTTCAAAGACTCCTGTGGTGAAGACTTGGTACCACTGCAGCTATGTTCAGGCGTGTTGCTTTGGGTAAGTGATTGGATCAAGATGACTCTGACCTCATTGGCGGATTAACCCATTGAAAGCTGAATTAACTGGGAGGTGGTAGAGACTGTGGGAAGGTGGGGCATGATTGAAGGAAAAAGGTCACTAGGAGTGTGACCTTGGAGACTATCTTTGTCTATTCCCTCCCCCTTGCTTTCTGGTTGCAGTGAGCTGAGCAACCTCCTATACCACACACTCCCACTCCCAAAGCAATGGAGTCACCTGACCATGGACTGAAGCCTCTGAAACCCCAAACCTGAATAAACCTTTGCTCCCCCCAGTTGTTTGTGTCAGATATTTTGGTTGCAGCAATGGATGAAAAGTTGACTAACACTGTGAGTGAAGACTTGACTCACAGTTCACCAGGGTGCAGAGCCAAAGGAGGTGCTGGTGTGGGGGTGAGGAAGGGGACGTTTGAGACTTATAGAGCCTGGGATATTTGAAAAACAATCTTGAGTAGATAGCTCAAAGTGATAGTGTGGGTAAATTCTACAATTAAAAGTTAACTTTTAAGCTGGTGGTACATGGCTAGAGTCCCAGTACTTGGGAGGTTGAGACAGGAAGATTGTAGGTTTGAGGACAGCCTCACCAAGCAGTGAGACTCTTTTCAACCTAGTGAGACCCTGTTTCCAAATAAGAAATAAAATCGGGCTAGGGGTACAGCTCAAAGGTAGAATGCCAGCTGGGAGTGGTGGCACAGACTTGTAATCCCAGTACTTGGGAGACTAAGCCCAGAAGATACAGGTTCGTGGCTAGCCTCAGCTACTTAGTGAGGTCCTCCACAACTTAATGAGACCCTGTTTCAAAAGAAAGAATAAAAAATAGGACTTATGTCTCTGAGTTCAATTCCCAATGCCACAAAAAAAAAAAAAAAAAAAGAGAGAGAGAAAAAAAAAAAAAGCTAAGGTTACAGTGGCTTTGTACTCCAGGATAATAGATGATGGGACAATTATAGTCTTTTGGACTAAAAGTCAGGATTGAGAAAGAAGCTAGTGACTTCTGACTTAGAAAAATCTAACCTTTATGTGACTCTTAAGCCCAATACTCAATGATAAAAGTTAGACTGGAGATACAGAAATCTCTGGAATAGATTTTCAAGTATTTATTGGCACAGGAATAACAACACCACAGGAGGAAATAGTATTAAGAGGGACAAAGTACAGAATGAAAAAAATAAAAGAAAGGAAAAAAATTCATTAGGACACACACACAAGCCATGGCAGAAAAGCTGAATTCTATTTTTCAATGAACTAGGATGTATTCAGTTACTGTTTATACATTTGGTGAATAAAAATAACAATAAGAAACGATGGAATTACTTATGTAGCATTGCTTATTAAAATAATTGCTAAACATATTCCAGTTGATTTTGACAAGGTTATAACACTGTGATCATTTCAAATTATCATCCAATTCTCATTCAATCACATGGCTTCAGTGAAATGCAGAGCCCAGAGAAAAAGGGAAGAGCAGAGAGCCAAAAGGCAGTTTAAACACAGTAAGTGACATTTATTCAAAAAGAACAAGTAGCTGGCTGCAAGAAAAAAAGGATGTTTCAGCTGAAATCAGCTTATATTACAAAATACATGACCCAGTGACCTAAACATTGGAACACTATTCTAGGATAACTCTAGAACAGCAGAATATAAATATGTGTATGTGTGACATTTAAAAAATAGTCCCCTTTGAATATAATGAATAGGTATGCTTTCTTGTTCATTGGCTTTATTCTAGCCCTTATCCAGGAAATGAATTAAAAATTTATGAGAAGGATGAAATCAAAGAAGAGAGAAAAAAGGTGCATGATACAATGCTTTGGACACCTATAAACACTAAGTAATTTGGTCCTTTTACTGTGGTTAAAGCTGAAAACAATAAGTCATCTTAGCTCTCCTGGGCCTTCTCCCTGTAGCCCACCTCCTCCTCAGTGCCAGCTATGTCAGGTGTCCTTGACCTTTAGTATACCCATCTTCCTTCAACACAAGTCACAGGTAAACCATCTTTGTCATTCGTATTTTTAAAATTGAACTCAACATGTAACTACTAATTCTCATTTACTCTCCTGTACAGATTAAATGAGAGAGTAATAATTATCAGCTACATCAGCATCCTCCAGTGTACAATGCCTTTCACACATACTATCTCACTAGATTTCTAAACTGTAAATTAAAAAAGGATTCTCTCTGACAATTTGTACTACTTTTGTAGGTTTGTTTATGCCAGTTATTAAAAATCTTCACTTCATAGAATAACTTGAGGGATTATGGAACAGATGGAGATGTTTGATCCATAGGTTAAATAACTGAAACTCTTCAAGTCTTTCAGATAACCCAGGAAACTTTCTTTTCTAGTCACCACATTTGTCACCAAGCAGTCATTGCATGAGGGATCTGGGGACAGCCAGAGATCTGTAGTGGTGGCCAGGGGAGATCCTTCCCAATTGGTTAAAGAAAAAGATAGCTTCCACAATCCTAACTAGACTAATCCTCGCTGTCCTAACCTTCCCCTTCCTTAAACTTAACTTGATTTCTTCTCCTTAAAGGAAAAGTCTTTATTCTTTATGTTTCATACTTCATCCTTCATCTTTCTGGCCTCACCCCATATTGATATCTTTACTTAGTTGACTCAATCATACTAGACTGTAAAGGATAGTAACTCTCATAACTTGCTTGGCTTTGCAGACACAAGAGTCTTCTTTACTAAGACCATGTGATCCAGATTCAGGGTCCTAGAACTAGGGTTGGTTGGAGAGATTTTGGGACTCTTGTCTCCTCAGATTTGAAAGGCACTGAGGAGCTGCCATTCTGTCACTTCTGCTCTGACCTGGTATTTTTCTGTGCCTATATTTTCATGTAAGAAAAATTTGGGTCTGTTGGTTTTGGCCTTTACACTGATAATATTTTGGACACTGGGAAGGGTTGCAACCATGTAGTTATGAAAACTCACTACAAGCTATGGCCAAGCCTCTTGCTGCCTTATCTTTCCTCCTGGTCCACTCATCTTTACTCATATTTACAAATGAAAAAGTCAGAGGGCAAGAGGTTATATAACCTACTCAGAGTTATTCAGCTGACAGGTGTCAGAGCCAAGCTTCTAATCTAGATCTGATTAACTATAAATCCATGTTATCTTTACCATTTCCCCCTACTCATAGAGGTACTAACAATATTTTCCTTCCAAAAAGCTGCTTTTCATAACAAAATGCAAGAGTCAGCATCACAATCCTCAAATAAAGACAAAATAAGCATAAAAAAGAAGTTAATAAATGTAATAATGTTGCTGAATAGACACAGATAAATTTAGGACCCCAAAGTAGGCATTTAATTCCTTATTTCTTTTTCATACAGCTCTTTCTGAAAACACTGAAGTGCTATTTTAGAGATATTTAGAAAGCTATTTTTTTCATATTTGAAGAGAAAATGTGCACATTCATAAACAGAGCTGATTTCCACCACTATATAGTCCTTGTATTTCACTCCTTGTGGTTTTTTACATACAATCAAATATAGTTTTAATATATACAGTTATATGTGCGCTATTCCAATGAGAGGTTTTCATATATCTCTATACAACTATCTCAATTTTTATCATAGGAAATCAGACCTTTAATTTTTCTCTTGTGTTTTTCTTTTACACAAAGGGAAAAATGGTCCACAACAATTATCAGTACATTAAGAATTCTACACACTTGTAGCGTAACTGGTTTGCTCCTTAATTAAAGCATTGCCCTGCATGTTTGGTGGATTAGAGTATCACCCAAAATAAAATACCAGCAAAGAGTGTTTTCTTGTTATAGAGTTATATTCAGAAGAGTACCTTTTAAACTGGGTCAAACTTCTTAATAATCATGTCAAAGGGAACAGAAATTTTTGCCTTTTAAAAATAAAATACAATTTCTTATTTCACTGATTTTAAATAGGTTTGTCTGAAATAATTGTCCAATTATGTGCCATAAATACAACTAAAACTATATATTAAAAAGAGAAGATATTACTAAAAATACATTTTTTATTTACCCCAAACACTTTCTCATTAGTGATCTAGTAACCCTATTAGAACATATCTAATCACATATGTACAGAATTATAAATGTCTTGTAATAAGAAGGAATTGTCAAAATTCTCAATTTTTTAATGCTGTTAAGTTTTCTTACTCATTTGATCTAATCATTCACAATTTTTAGCAATATTATAAAAAAAAATTTTCCCAGAACAAAACAACAATACCAGCTTTCTAAGAAGCTAAGATGCTTCATCACCTTTATTTAAGTCATAAATGCATTCCTCAGGAATGTTTATGTTCTATGCCTTTTCCTGTACTCTAGGCCACCAAAGTTCTTAAATATGAGAAGGGTATAAATATCACTTGGTATTATACCACAAATCAGTAATGATCCATTCCAAGCAGGCTTTCTGCTTTTCTCCCCCTTTCTTTCTTCCCTTTTTAAAGGGGGAAAACTGTTTTATATCGACAACCATCTGTGAGCCTGTCTTTCAGGCCATCAAACTCTCCCATCCATTACGGAGCCTTCCTCACCTCCGCTGCATGACAGCACAATAAAGATGACATACTAATTCAATGACTTGTAATTTCAGCTAAACAAAGACAAGTGCTGCAGCTTCTTCTTTTGTGTTAACAGTGCCATATCGGTGAAGCCAGCTATGCAAACATAGCACTGGGAGGGTTTTATGACAGCAGTTGAATGGGGAGACTAGCTTGGTGTTGCTTTTTATGGGTTTTGGCTCCATAATTTTTGGCTCTGTGCTGCTGGCCATAGCTATTGTGTCTGGATTCTGTGTCAGCAGCAGCTAATTGTTCCAATAATGTTTATCATAGGGATCCACCAGGGAGCTGTATATGTGGAGATAAGCTACAGGGCAATGATACACACTATCTTACTGATCTCTATACACAGTGCTTTTGCCTCATGCCAAAAAGCTTTTTAGGTTCCCAGTCTTAAAAAAAAAAAAAAATAACAGCTTAATCATCGTGCCAACAATAGTGTCTAAGGGGATGTAATCAGGTTCCTCTGATAATCTTAGCAACACATGAAAGTCATGCGCAAAAGCAGTAATTGAAGCAGTTGGTTCATTCTACCACCTGCTGTTGAAGTCACAGGTTAATCTAAATGAGGTCCCCTTCCGATGAAGCAGTATGCAAGGCACTTTTTATATCATAAATGTGCATTACAGAAGCTTTACAAAATAATAAAGTAACAGTTCATTAAATGAACTGTATGAAGTATCCTAGGCTTGTCCAGCTTCTCCCGCTGCTGTTGGATGGCACATCCAAGTGTAAATTCTGTCCTCATGTCTATACCCCAATGCACACTTCAGTTTGCATATGGTTGCAGACAATGGGAGTTCCTGAGACAGATGCCCAAATGTAACTAAACGTCAGGCAATCACGGGAATCAGCTGCAGGAAAGGGAAACATTTTTCTTTGTCTGCTTTTGATGCTATTTCCCCCAAGATTACTAAATAGAATGTTGACAATGGAAAAATAGCCTTAGAATCAACAATTAAGCAGCTTCCCATACTATGCTTTAGCCCATGTATTTAAGGGAGGAATTTTTCTAATTAAACTTTTAAAACCTAACTTCCAATTTAAAATTTTTCTTAAATGTTTTTTATAAGGTATTCAGCTGCCAAAAATAATCTAAGATGGCATAGTATGATATTCTGATGAGCAATTTCTTTAACAAAAATGATAAAAAATTATAGGAAATGTCAAAATAAGACACTAATGAAAAATTTAAATTACAGGAGAAATGCTGTCTTCAGATTCAAACATTTGACTTATTTTAAGTTATTTCATTGAATAATAATAACTGCCACTTATTGGGAGCTAATTTGACATCAGATGCTAAACTAGGTAATATTATTGTATTTAAGTCTCAAGCCATTCTCAGAAATTGGGATGAGGTCTGAAAAAGTTTAGGAAACCACATCTCAGAGAAGCTGCATAATAATCCAAATATCTGGATCAAGAACTAGTAACATTAAGAGTCAGAACCAAGTCAGTCTGAGTTCAAAGCAACCACTTATTCTGCCATGATACATGAATATAATTATTTGTGTGCAAAAGAAGGTTGAGAAAACATTGTTTAAGCTGAGCAAGTTCCAGTTCTACTTTGGTTACCCAGAGTAGGTCCATAACAGAAACTAAATTTTTTAACATAAGCTGACATATTCCTAAATGTAGTAGCATAGGGAGGTGGATGACAGAATAGATATTTCTACAGAAGCAGCAAAAATTTTTGATGTGGACAGAATTGTATTCTTTTAACCTAATTCTGTAGAACAAGATTTTTAAAAAAGCAGTTAACAGAGCAAGTATAACACTGAGGATGCCTGATATTTACCAAATTTTTAACAGATGAATTAATTACTCAGATAATTATAAACACAATGATACAAATTATTGTATTTAGGAGTACTTACTATGTGACAGACACCATGTTGGAAGTTACATGGGTTTTGACTTGCATATTCACAGCAATATGATAAATCTGGAAGGATTATCCCCATTTTACAGGTGAAGAAAGCAAGACTCTAAGATATCAGATCCCTTGTTTGTGATGACATTAACAGAAAAAATGAGTCAATATTTGAATCTAAAATAATATGACTTCTCAAAGCTCTTTCCTGAATGAATTTAATAAGTAAATTTAGAAAACCAAAATTATCTTAACTTGTCAATAGTTCTTTACACTGCCCTCAAGGGCAGGAACCTTGAGTCTTCAGAAGTACTCAGAATAATTATATTAAACATCATAGGAATGATGTAGTTCAGGCATTTGGTATAATTTCTTAACAGCAAGGATTGTAAAGAACTAGAATGTGGTACTGAGAAGGCTGAAAAGTAGCCTTTGAGTATTGTAGAGGTCTTTGAAAACAAACTGTATTTATATTTGTTTTTGTAATTTATGTGGAAGCTAGAAGAGTAGAATGTGTGATATTTAAAGATATATCTAGCACAAAGTTTCACTAGCAACTGAATACAATTTTTCCTAAAAATTGTTTTGCAATAAATAATATATGTTGAAGTCTACAATGTGCCCTGAAAGCATTGTCTCCAGCTTTCAATATCATCCTGAAATATGTCTTATGCAATTGCCTGTCATAAAAGATACATTTGTAAGTCCTATTAAATTTCCTATTAATTCAGGTCTGATGAGGATTCATGATAATCTCCTAGTCTTCTGTTTGGAGATAAATAACAACCACAACAACAACAAAAAGAAAAATAAGACACTCACTCAAACAACTTCTTTCAGAGAAAGTTTTGGTTTTGTTTTCCTTTTCTATGACATTTTAAAATTGAATTTATTTCAATTGAACAGCAATTAAAGTAATCAAATAATTATATAAAGTCCACTCACATATTATTATAGTTGCTTGAATTGATTAAATTATAAAATATACAGAGAAGTTTGGACTATCTATAACTAATTCCTATGAATCCTATAGTAAAATTCTATAGTTTTGTATTACATATCACATATTATTTGGTATGTTCAACTATTTTTTTTTTTTTTTTTGCGGTACTGGGGATTGAACTCAGGGGCATTCTATCTCCAAGCTATACCCCCAGCCCTAGTTTTTATTCTTTATTTTGAAACAGGGTCTCACCAAGTTGCGGAATGCCTCACTAGGTAGCTGAGGCTGGCCGCGAACCCGGATCCTCTGGTTTCAGCCTCCCAAATGCTGGGATTACAACCGTGCGCCACCACGCCCGGCTTGGTATGTTCAACTATTACCTGGTACAGGAAAATATATATTTAACATAAAGTATAAAATAATAGTTTGCTATTTTCAACTTCTGCCTGTTTACAACTAAACACACTAGACTTTTAAAATATCCTTCCACACACAATGTCGGAGCTTCTGGTTTCCAGTCCAACGTGTTATGAGCCTAAAAACAATCACTATGTCCTAATAAGTAAAAAGCTGAACAAACTGAAAAGCCAATGACATTTTTTAGATTTATTTAAAAAAAGAGAGATTGTAAGTCAAATCTATGCCCCCCAGAATTGGGGAGAAAAAAATAGGTAAATAAATGTAGAGAATACCTATGTAGAAACCAATGAGTAGAAATCCATGTAGGAAGTAGTACTTGGGTAGAAAACCTAAACTATAACTGGTGAACTGTTGGATACTCAGTGTGGACAAATCTCTGAGGTAAAAACTCAGAGATGATGCAGTCTTGAGATAGTGTGGGAAACAAAGATCTTGAGTTTTACCTCTAGATATTGTACCAGCTTCTCATAGGGAATGCTGGAGAAAATCCTTCATGTTCTTAGCAAGATGAAGGGAGAATAATTTTAAATGTTATTCTATTGTTAACATGGCCTTAATAGGGAAAGTTATTAAAGATAAAGAAGGGCATGACATAATTTAGAGGGGGCAAATAGTAATAGTAATAACAATATGTAACAATAATATAACAGAATAACAACCTTTAGTTTGTATGTGCCTAATAACTGAGCATCAAAATATATGAAACAAATCTAATAGAACTACAAGAAGAAACAGATGAATCCATGGTTGTAGTTGGAGACTTCAATACCCTTCTGTCAGAAATGCACAAAAAAAACAAGCAGAATACAACAAGGGCACAAATACCACAAGGGTGTAAGTTCAACAGCAACCATCTAGCAACTGGATATAATTGAAATATGAATATCATTTCACCCAACAAGGACAGATTGCACATTCTTCTCATGATCACATGGAGCACTCACTAAGACGGACTAAATTCTGAGTCATAAAATGTACCTTAAATTTAAAAGATTAGAAATAATATCATGCCTACTCTTGAATGACAATGAACTTAAACTAAAAATAAATAACAGAAAGATAGCAGGGAGTAATCCAGAAAGACTTGGAGATTAAGTAACATATTTCTAAATAACACCTGTGTCAAAGAAGAAATCTCAGCAGAAATTTTAAACTATTTCAAACTAAATGGAAATGAAGATATAAGTTACCAAAATTTGTGGTATACAGCAAAAGTAGTGCTTAGAAAGATATTCATAGCACTGAATAAGTATATCAGAAAAGAAGAAAGCTCAAAAATCAAGTCTAAACTTATAACATAGGACACTAGAAAAAGAACATCAAGAAAGCAGAAGGAAAGAAATGATAAAAATTAGAGCAGAAGTCAATGATATTGCAAACAAAATTAATAGAGAATATATATAAAACCAAATGCTGGTATTTTGAAAATATCAATAAATTTATAGGTATCTAGCCAATCTAACTAATAAGAAAAGAGAGAAAATAAAAAATACTAAAAATGGTGTTATGATTTAGATCAGAAGTGCCCCCCCCCCCAAAAAAAAAGAGCTCACGTATTAAAACCTGGTCTTTAATGCAGCAAGGTTCAGTTCAGGTAGAGCAAGACTGAAAGAGATAGATCACTGGGGCAAGGCCTTGAAGACTGTAACTGTCCCGGGTGCCCTCCCCCCTCTCTGTTTCTAAGCTGCTATGAGTTGAGCAGCATCTTTCTTCTGCCATGTACTTCAACCATGATGTTTCTGTATTGAAACCAGCTAACCATAGTCTGAACTGAACCTCTGAAACTGTGAATCAAATAAACCTTCCTCCTCTAAGTTGTTTTTGTCAGTTATTTTGGTCATAGCAACAAAAAAACTAATGTAAATGTGATGCAATAAACAAACCTATGCTCATGAATTTGATAACCTAGATGAAATAGAACAATTCTTCGAAAGGTACAACATTACAATTCACACAAGGAAAAATAGACATCTTTGAAAAGAAGTAAATCTTTTGACAAAACTGAATCAATAATTAATAGCATACCAAAATAGAAAGCACTAGACTCTCCTGGATTCAATGGTGAGATCTACCAAACATTTAAGGAAAAAAAATAAACTAATTCTTTAGAGACTCTACTAGAAGATAGAAGCAGAGGGATTACTTCCTAATTATTTTTGTGGGTCCAGAATTATCCTAATACCAAACTGAAACAAAACCATTACAAGAAAACTATAGACCAATATATCTCATGAAGAGAGATGCAAAAATCCTCAGAAAATTTTAACAACTTGAAATAAAAATGTATTATTATTCAAAAAGAATTAAATGCCTTGAACAAATGGGATTTATCCCAAGTATGCAAAGCTACTTAGCAAAAACCAATTAATGTACTTCATCACATCAAGAGACTAAAGGAGAAAAATCACATGATTATATCAAAAGATGCAGAAAAGGAATTTGACAGAATAAAATACCCATACATGATTACAACTTCTAGCAAATTAGGAATAAAACATGACTCTATAAAACTGAATAAAATATGCTAATTTATATTCTTTATTAAAATATCATATAGCTAACATCATGCTTAATGCTGAGAAACTTGAAACTTTACTTCTAAGATCAAGAACAAAACAAAGGTGGCCCCTCCCACCATTACTTTTCAATATTAAACTGGAAGTCCTAGCTAAAGAAATAAGACAAGAAAAGGAAATAAAAGGTATGTAGATTAAAAGGGAAGAAAGAAAAATCTGTTCACATATTATATGATCATCTATGTAGAAAATACAAAATAATTTAAAAAATCACAAGTGAAATTAATGAATCAGTATAGAAAGGTTATTAGATATATATTTAAAATAGCAAAACTAACTGCCTTTCTATATATATATCAGCAATGAATAATTGGAATTTGAAAATAAAAAATATATTATAGTTTATATTAGCACCCCAAAATGAAATATTTAGATTAAATCATATAAAACAAATATAATATGTATATAAGAAAAACTATACAACTCTATTAAAAGAAATCGAACAGGGCCAGGCATGGTGGCACATGCCTGTAATCCTAGTACTTGGGAGGCTGAGACAGGAGTATCTCAGTTTAGAGGATAACCTCAGCAACCTAGTGAGACCCTGTTTCAAAACAAAAAATAAAATGGGGCTGGGGGTATAGTAGGAGGTAGAATCCCCCTGGGTTCCATCTCCAGGAAGGAAGGAAGGAAGGAAGGAAGGAAGGAAGGAAGGAAGGAAAGAAAGGGAAAGGAAGGAAGGAAGTCAAACAGCTAAATAAGTAGAGAACAATTCCATAATCACAAATAGGAAGACTCAATATTATCAAAGTATTATTTCATCCCAATTCAACTCTCAACTTATACATACAATGTAATCCCAATCAGAATCCTAGTAAATTATCTTGTGGATATAAAAAAATTGATTCCTCCAACTTCATTTGGAAAGGACAAAGACCTAAAATAGTCAGCATAATATCAAACAGAAAAATAAAGCTGGAGCACTGATTATTTCCGATTCAAGACTTACTGTAAAACTACAGTAAACAATATGTGTGATATTGGTGAAAGAATAAACAAACAGATCAATAGAACAGAGTCCAGAAACAGTCCCACATAAAGACAGATAACTGATCTTTGAAAAAGGCACAGAGGCAATGCAGTAGAATCAAGATAGTCTTTTCAACAATGGTATGGTGCTAGATAACTATATATATATATATATGTGTGTGTGTGTGTGTGTGTGTGTGTGTGTGTGTGTGTGTATTTGTTTTTGTTTATTGTTTATTGCTAGATAAACTATATATGGATATATATGGATAGCAATGAAACAGAATGAAAAGTCTTTTCAACAAATGGATGAACTGTGTGTGTGTGTGTGTGTGTGTGTGTGTGTGTGTGTGAGAGAGAGAGAGAGAGAGAGATTTGACAAAAATTTTACATCTTTCATAAACATGAACTCTAAATAGATCATATTCCTATCTGTAAAATGCAAACATCTAATAATCTTTGAAGATAACATGGAAAATTTAGGTCTACTTGGGTATACTGATGACTTTTTGATATAACACTGAAGGCATATTCATGAAAGAAATAATTGACATAACTGGACTTCTTTAAAATTTTAAACTTCTGCTATGCAAAAGACACTGTCAAGAAAATGACAAGAAAAATTACAGTCTGGTAGGAAATATTTGTAAAAGACACATCTAATAATCTGGGCACAGTGGCACCCACCTGTAATCCCAGTACTTTGGAGGCTGAGACAAGA